>JARFOD010026297.1:0-10773 GCA_031763545.1 Mopalia muscosa
CTCTGAACGTAGAAATGCACCTAAACTCATACTGGTTAATACCATACTATCTATACAACACTGTTATAAATGTTACACTTTGTAAAGAATCTGTGTTACCTTTAACCTATACGTTATCAAGTTCAAATCAAAAAAGAGAGTTAGACCACTATTGTCCGGAAGGGCTCAATTTATTCCTGACTAGGTGTTGTTTGATTCGGCCGTATCAAAGTCAAAAATTCAAAGCAGACAACTCGCTTGTATGGCCGTCTGTGACGATGTTAATTATACTTGTATCAGCTCCAAAAAACATAACGTTTTATAAACTCAATATTGTGCATGGTGCTATAATTCTTTGATGGGTCACAATGGCATATTCGGAAGACAATACTTACTGGACTGCAGTACTTCTTAAACTTTAAACGGTATTTATATGGGAATAAGAACAACGGATTGGCAACACTTTTTGCTATTATTAAGAGCTTAACTTTCAGTCACATTTGGTTGTTTGACAAGTAAAATATCAATAAAACTACTGAAACAAACAAAAAAGCGTTGCGAAAAAAATATTTGTTTATGAAAATATAAGTATACAGATTATCCTTGACACCATTGTACCTATACCAGTGAGAAACAAAAAAAGGATCAATTGTGTCAAAACCCTTTGTTTATTAATTTAAAAAGTACGAAACTTGAATAATTTGATGATTGTCTTTATGTCTGCGTTAATTATCACGAGCAGGCGAAAAACGAACTTGATGAAACATATTGCGTATTTAATTTGGCAAATACAGTAGGACAATTTACTCCAGAAACAGCGTCTGTATTTTTTAATATTTACAGAATGCGAGAGTTATGAAACGCTAGGCAAATTTTAAATGCTTGGTATTAAGTTTTGGGAAAGTACCTCGAGTTGCTTAAACCAAATTTAAATTTGTGAGTTATCGCCGATTTCACGTCGAACAATGACATTGATCATAAAACCTCTACTTGACAGTAACCCGGAAATGGCCTCCATTGTTCTGTTTCCCGTTGGGTACATTCAATGCATACAAATAATACATAATACTATTATACTGCCGTAAGTTTACCACATTCGTGCCGTTGCACATGGCGGCTAACATCGTATCAGTAAAAACAAAACATCATTATATTGGATTTGCCCCCAATACGGTAGGCCCAATTTAAGAAAGAAGTTAATATTTTCTAAGGTAATAATGAATTAACGCCAGCTCAATATAATTTTTTTTCGTAACTGTATCTGCAGAAACTGATTAAAATCATTGTTATTTGATGTCTGAAAGATCGGCTGATTTACGCATGAACTTTTGTCTTCAATAAATTTTAAAAACTCTTTAAACTCAATAAATTTTTTTAAACTCTTTAAAATACAAGCATGTCCACATAAACTCTGTCACAAATACGCTTGGGCTGCGTTGGCCCTTCGCCTGTGATGTATCTTTCGGGCAGTTTTCTTTTCCTGCTGCGTGTTTCTACATGAACTTCCGGCTTCTTCACCTTAAGGGAAATTTGTAATTTCCCGAACAGTTCGGCCAATGCATCAACGCTGTCCATAGATGCTTCTTCGTTCGTATCTTTTTCGCTAAGTTGACCGTGGAATCTACTTTTAGCCAAAATATTCTCTCGTCTTTGTTGTCGGTGTCGGTGTTGGCTTACTATTAGGTCCTGTCTAACATGTTGTGAGTTTCTAACAAGCTGTCTGTCTGGTCCATGGATATCCTCTTCTGTGGTCATGCGCAGTCTTGAAAATACATCACTGATTTTCTCTTCCTCATTATCATTTCTCCGGCTATACCGGGCAATCCGACCACGTGGTCTTTTCTGGCGGACACTCCGACAGGCGGCGATGTTTGGTCGTCGCCTGAGCCGCCGTCTCTTTTCTGTCCTTTCTTGAGGAACATCGGTATCCTACATTGATAAAAACATTGGTTACTACTTCTGACTTCACACTGGGGATAAAACCCCAAATCCAATCTAAAATGAGCTCTTTCATCTTGTTCAAGGCAGGGAACGTTTCTATCGGCCACATTACTATAAGCATATAACCATGTTATTGTGCCCAATTTCGGTGGAAAACCGGGAAGAAACCTTGTAAAAACCACCCCTCGATTGCCGGAATCTCGTCATAAGACTCTCTCATATGATCCATGGTCGACAGACGGACTCGATTCTGTGAGCTGTACATCGAAGGATTGGTAAGCGCACACGCTAACCACTAAGCCACGGCGTCGGTCCTCAAGTATTAAGAGATGTACATCAACTCTTTCTATTGTTTGATTTGGACGAAGTCTCATATGTAGATATAGTCTTAAAGCTAATACTATTCATAAACATAGTTTTAACTTACCAAAGATGTCTTCGTGACATTGAGTGCGCACTCGGATTTACTCCTTCTTAGCGGGGTGGTAGGGTGGTCAGAAGTCAGGCACGTTGAACTCCTACTCTTTTGGGGTTTCATTTCGGTGATCGTGTTGTAAAAACTTGTTTACAGAACGTATCTCGAATCATCGACGTCGTGGTCGTCAATAAATCATGACGTAACAAATACGCTAAACTTGTTTACGTCACAATGCATGGCTGTCATATATTCTCACAATAACGTAACAAAAAAAAACACGGAGACGCAACGTAACAAAAGATTTATTTAGTACATCCGCTTCTGGGGCTCGTTCCACAAGTTAATCTTAAATATTACGATTGCAAACATAACGTTATTTTAAGGTCGAAACCCCGTTCCACAAAGCGATCTTAAATTACGACGACCTTAATTTAAGATAAAAAATTTAAGTTAGTAAAGAACAACTTAATTTCGATAATATCGATCTTTAATTTGCTGTAGTGACCAAAATGGCGACTTCTCTTTTGATGTTCGAGGCAGAAATGGAGAGGGCAATGAGAAAGGAGAGGATATATCCAAACAGCTAGATACATTAACAGACTCTGGGCTAAACGCTCGTTATAGAATGCCACGACATGCTATCGTCGAGCTTCTCTTTCGTCTGGAATCATCACTTGCATCAGACACGATATGCGATCTCGGGCGTTATCCCCAGAGAGTAAGGTGCTCATTACACTGCGATACCTGAGCAAAGATGGTTTCTTTGGGGGACTTGGGAACTTGCACGGCACCGTCAAGTCAAGTGTTAGCCGAGTTATACATCCAGCCATGGCAGCTATAAATAAAGAGCTGCAAAACATTCAAGTTAATTCACATCCACAAAACCTAAAACGATGTAAACAAAACTTCTTTGTCATAGGGCAAGCCGGTTTTCTTGGGGTCATTGGTTGCATTGACAGAACGTTAACTCCCATTAAAAGACCACCTATCACTGAGGAAGCTGCGTATCTGTGTTGGAAAGGGTTTCATGCAATAAACGTGCAAGCCATGTGCGATGCTAAATTAAGGTATGTTTAATACAGCAACGTTTAGGAAACTTCGAAGCTGTCAGTTCTGTAACATCTATGGGTCATTCCAAAAAATCTTGGAAGTTTAATTATAAAAGTTAATTCAGAATTACAAGGCTAAAATACCTATTGTGTTGTATTTCAACAGTCCCCAGAATGTATTCAGTTGGATTATAATACCAGCAGCGCTCCACTTGTGTAAATATTGAAAATAAAAATGTTTTTATCAAACCTTTTTTTCGTTTTTGTCATTTCCGTAACATAACTTTAACATGGTCAAAATTGTAAAAAGAAAGTGTTTTACTTTTTATTTAAGGTGGACTTGAGTTCACAAGCAGTGAAATGTTATTCAGTAAACTAAATGGCCTCCTTTAAAACATAGTTTGCTATTATGAGGTTTAAAAGTGAAGAATTTAGATTATAGTGGTAATTCGCCAAGTATTTGATTTTGAATCCAAAAATTCTGTACAAACAGCTATTTTGAAATCTCCGCGATATATCTTATTCTATAAAGTAAGACGCAATATGCCAGGCATATAGTCAGAAAATATTTCTGAAAACTGCAGAATTTAGAAACGCATTTAAGGTATATTACGCGGAAATGACTACACGATACGGTAATGACAAGTGCATTACGGAAATGACAGTTTTGTGTTTGGGCTTAAGCATTTACCGATGACCATACATTATTTAAGTAATACAGATTTATCAATGAAACAACACTATGCATAGAGGAGAAAATTAGGCAGTAGACAATTGCTTAACGCAGCGAACTCTTGAAACAAGGTCTCTTTAACAGTTTTGTTTTTAATGAGACGACGCCTCTTAAGGCCTATAGCAAGCATGTTAATTAGTCCAGTTCACGGTCTTCATCATCGTCAACTGCTAGTACAACACCAGGATATGGCCGGTCATCATATCGTACAACACAGTATTTTGAAACGAGACTGTCATCTACGACATCGGTCTTCTCAAGAGAGTGAAGAGGCACCTGTTCAACTGCTTCAGCAAATTCATCTCCAGTCTGTAACAGTTCCGTGTCACCCTCTCTCTGTGTAATCTGAAATAAAAATTTGTTGAATATTTAAGGATTAACTAACATTTTTTTCTGTTTACTTAGTAAACTGTATGAATCCTCGAAAATGCTCATCCAAAAAAAAATATTTTCGAAAATTTTCAAAACAGACTTTGCATAAATAAATTCATATACAGTAACCCCCAGCATAGGTGCATAACACCTCAATACATGTGATGTAGTAGTTTACATGTGCTTGGATGGTTATGTAATAACTTCTCAGAAAGTTAAATAACAACTGCAACAAAAACGTTATTGTTAAAATTTAACATGGAAAAACAAGGGTGGAAAATATTAGAAAAGTAGCCTCTCCTATAGATACCTCAGTTGGGAAAGTAGTAGCCGTTAGTCCAAAGCACTCACAGATAGCAGGTTTTTGGCAGAAACACGACAGAACTCGGTGGCGTAATTCTCCTGGACTAGTTGCCAGTACCTGAAAACAGTATAACGAAAGTAGCACTCCATTTTCATGTGCACAGAAGACAAGTGTTGTAATATGTTTTTGTTGCAATGTAATCTATCGCTTTACATCATTTTCACTTTTAAATAAGAGCTACAAATAGGCCTATACAATAAAGCCATGTAACATCAGCATAGCATTCAAATTAAAGGCTTAAAAACAGTCACAGACCGAAACAATCCCATAATCACTGAACGTCATTCATATACATGGATATAGGTAGGCTTATAGCCATTGTAACATACATGTATCTATTAAGAAAGTGTCAAATATTGAATAGCTGGTGAACCTGCATAGTCTTGGAAAGTGGCCTCAGGTCAGATGGCAGTTCAGGCTCCAGTTTGTTAATGGCTTCTTCTTTAATCAAGAATGGGTTGACATTGTTGTAAATTTTTTTCTAGTTCTGTCAGAATTCCCTCTGCATTCACAATATCTTTTCCTTGGACATTAACCAATCTGTCTGCTGTACACGTGATAATTGCTCCAATGCCATCAGCAGCGCCCTTGCCATGTCCCGCTTCGAGAAAATTACTAGTGCCCTCATTAAAACCATATTGGAATATTTTGGTTGCAAATAGATAAATGTTTTGCCTATTCCTGTACTGTGTAGTTGGACCATCACTGATAAAGTGGATGACCTTGCCACCGGGTTCTAGCTCCTTTATGTAATTAATTACCGGTTTGAGATGAGCCCAAATGGTTGAACGGCGTGTTTTAATAGAAATTTCGCATGCAAGTTTACCAAGTCGTCGGTTAATAGTCGGACTTGCCGTTTTTCGCCCTTTCTTGTAATTGTAGATTTTTCCCCAGTTTTGACGCCACTGTTATCTTCTCGGTTTAGAAAAGTCACTACTTTTTCCTTAATCATGGAGTGTGCATTTGATTTCTTTCTCTCTGTAACCGTGTCCTCTTTGTTTGTATTGAAGCAATGTGTGGCAAATCCCAGCTTTTTCCGGGCATACTCGGCAAGTTTCAGTTTCTTAAGTAGTTCATAACTACATACCAAACTAGCTATCATCTGCTTCTCTTTCTGATTCTTTATGCATATACCTAAACCTTATTTGCTTAATAATTGCCTGATTCACCAATAGTGCCTTTCTGTGCTCCTTTCGTTTTATAAAGTCGTCTACCTCATTCAATAATCTGCTCTTATGTGACTTGTCTCTGTTCGCTGGCACCTTTTTTTGTATTTCTCTTTGACTCTCCTATCTTTTTGCAGCTGTATTTTTAATTTGAACAACCCCATATACGCTTTGGCTCTATCCTTTCTCACTATTTTTCTCCCAAGAGTTCTCTTGTGCTTAGTCCTTTCTTCCAGGTTTTCCTGCAGATAAGGCGATTCTGCTGGTGTAAACAGCGACTGAACATCCCGTCTCAAGACCGTATCCCTACTTCGTTTCGTACTTTGATTTTTACGCCATGTTCTCCTTTGAACCCGTTTCGCTCTTTCACCAAGTTCAGCAATCGGCTTAACAACACCTCTTTCTTTTTTTCTCTGATATCTCTCTCTCGCTCTTTTCTTCTATATTCTTCATACTTCTCTGGGGTTTTTTTCTGTCGCCTGCGCCAAGCCGCCACCCTTTCGGCATTACATGGCATGTTTCAACACAATATCCCAGATAATAGATTTAAACCAGATGTGAAGTATGTTAAATAAATAATTACTGTATCTGAATTAAATATGATACACTTTCTTCATGCAGCATTTAAGAAAATTGTTAAACTCCCCACACTTCCTTCGTTCACAATAGCCTATGATGATAAATTTTATTTGGTCTTATAATAAGCAATCTACCAACAAAATCAGCACAGATGCGCAGCTGTATTTTCCATGTAGTAACAATGTCTGTCATTTCCGTAACGAATAGATCTATGTCAATAATACCGTAACAAATTAGATTTTTTCATATTTTGCCGCCTTTAGAAATTTGGCCGCCATAATGCTCCCACGCTGTTTCATTTGCCCTTGAGAAATAAATACTTACCGGTGATGAAAACGTGATCTTCACCGGAATTTTCCAGCCATGAAGCAGACGTCTCAAATCTGCGCGGGCTCTGCATGCACGGTGACGTTGCAGAGGGCTTTGGGAAGGGGTGTAACTCTGGGTCTGACTATGTTTGCTGGGCGTTACGGAAATGAGAAGAATCTGAGGGACACACACTTTGTCAGAAATTTTTCGATAATGACCACTTGGCATCTACCATATAGGTATTGGGTCATCAATTCTAATGAGTATTGACTACAACTGGCTGAAAATTATGACTTAGTGTGACATTTAAACAATGTAGAAATGGCTTTATAATACTAAAAGATGTTTGGGGACATGTGTGGTTCAGAAAAAAAAATTGGCAAACAATTTGGCTTTAATTTATATACCTATTGTGAAACCACTTCATATATCACGAAATAATAGATTTATGGAAAACCCATTTAAATATATTTAATTTCTGGTGATACTGACCACAGGGACATAAACTTTTGGAAATATCCAGAATGACCCCTACATTTAGACAACCTTGACATTGATGAAACAATAAACACGCCCATTTGATATGGTAGCCAATGGCTATCTTTGCCATGATTCAATTTTAGAGGTCGTTTAAACTTGACAGTTTTAGTTTACTTTTAGAAACAGATTCCTTATCTTTACATGTCATTGACTACTTAATTTGTGGATTTGTTCCGGCTTTCTTAATTAGCCATTGTATTTAACAAGACAAACCCCCACAAAAATGAAGACTATAACAATACAATTGAGATTTATACTAAGTTTATACTAAAAACTGCTGCAGCGATCTATAGCCATTATGTGTTATTATCATCAATTTACCTCAATAAATTAGAACACATTTATATTTATACATGTGCAGATTTCTCAATGCGGTTGTGAAATTGCCAGGTGCTCGACATGATGCAGGCATCCTAAGAAACTGTTTCATTGGTCAGAAATTGGAAGAAAACAAACCAGATGGATTTTTACTTGGAGAGTCTGGATAGGTTAAGCTTTGATGCTGTATATATACATGTACATTATTTTTCTCTACATTGGAAATATATATTAAATTATATATTACATAGCTCTTGGGTAACTTAAAACATTTTCTCAAATTTATTTATATATCTGAACTTTTGAAGCAGTTTGGAATTGTAAAAATTAAATTGATTGAATGATGTGAGTAAACAAATTGAAATTTAAAAGAAATTTACAAGTTATTGTTTTGACAAAAAATGTTTAATTTTACATGAAAGTAGTTATAATGGCAGCATTTAAACTGCATAACTACTGCATACAGTTAAATCTGCCATTACCACCACTGTTGTAGGAATATTTAGATGAAGATGATGACACACATTTTGCAGGAGTGAATGATGGTCCAACCCTAAGACAACAGCTGATAAGGAATTATTTCTCATAATCAGGTAGGAAGCTGTATCAAAAACATTATACTTGAGTTGTACTTAAATTTAAAACACGAATATGTGATACATATCTAATTCAACAATCGTATGTATTTCTAATATTTAAATATATTTGTTGGTATTTAAACATAAAACTTTACAATTTAACACATTTTCACTATCTTTGAAAATCTATTCAAATATTCAAACAAAAAATAAATAAAAACATTTATGATGAAATTTTGTTAAAAACTGCATTAATTGATATTTCATCAGTTTCAGATTGCTTCAATGCTTGTCCCTCCTTGGTGATGTCAAGGTTCTGTCTGTCAACTGCCAGCCTCTCTCTCTCTCTCTCCACCACCAGCCTCTATCTCCACTGCCAACCTCTTCTCTCAACTGCCAACCTCTCCTCAATGTTCACCATTTCCGGAATTGCTTTCAATTTTTCTCTCTCTATATTGGTTATTATGGTAGCTTCAGATAAATCATTTGTCTTTTTAGCCCCAGCTGTCAAATGAAAAACAGTGAAAGGCAACAAATGACAGATGTGTGTGTCATTTAATAGATTAGAGATAGATGTAAGGAATATAATTCATAAAAATTATGGATGATGAAAAAGATTTGTGTTTAATAATGTAATGATATAATAAATAGAGAAGATTATCAATACATTTTATATTTTCATGATATGACTGTTTTTTGTATATTCCTTACCTGATTCTATTATTGGAAACTTATCTCTGAGCCATATGTTCACTGCTGTTTCTGACAACAAATGATAAATACTGATATGTATGGATAATATATAATGTTTGGCTGTAGCTGGTTTTCTCCTGATTATATGTTCATACTATTTTATTTCAAAAGCTGCAAAATACTTTGCTAAATGTACAACATTAATAATTTATATAGTTTTTCAGTAGTAAAAAGAAATAATAACTGGAATAAATGATAATTATTCAAAGTCTGCTTTTTAAAAATTATATATATAAAAAACAGTTTTTACTCACCAGATCTAAGTTCAGACCCTATTAGAGTCATGGCACATGTAAACAGAAAAAAATTCACGAACTGTACTTTACATTTCTATAATCTTATCATTCTCATTCCCTTGTGATTTGTTATCCTTTTGAACGTCTAGTGAAGAATAAAATGTAGATCTCAATTTCCTCCATTTTGATTTGTCAACATGCTAAAGTCAAGGTGATTAATGATTAATATTTGGATATAGGCAGCTGGCAAATTGATAGCTGTTATCCTGCATTTATTTTGGTTGCTTTGTGATTTGAAAAAAATCTATACTTACATTCAACTACATCTGAAGTGGTACTAAATGTTTCAACATCACCAATGGTTTTATAATCCTCACAACTGGATGTTCCTATAGACAAACAAAAATTACTTGGTGGTGTTATTGTGATGAATAATCGTATGATAGACTCATTAATAATAAATACTTCTGTGTGAAAATATTTACCATATAGCTTTTTTTATGCATTGGTCTCAGCAGTATTGACAGCATGTTACCTGTTCAATTGAATAATGTTTTAATGAGAAAAATGCAATGCAAGATTACCATTCTCAAGAATTCCAGTCTGCATGCCACCAATAACACCATCCGCTTGACAAGCCTGAATCAGACTTATAACATTGAAATCATTCCATTCATTGGCTATAATACCCAATGGGCTTTCAAAATTATATTACCAGACTTATTAATACCCACCAGTGTAAAACCAGAAGAAATCAATTTGATTTATTACAACCTCCCTTCAGAACTAATTTATCATTTTACTCATTAAAATGCACTGGGCCCAGGGAATGGAAAAAAAAATGTTTACTTAATTTCGATCCATAAAATCCACATCCCTTTTTTAAACTTGGCCTAAAATGCATTTGGTGTCTTTAAATAATTTTCGCCTTGGTGTACATAATGACCCCTAATGTACCTACATTCGTTATTGTATTTATTTATGTTGTTAATTTATATGTAAATATCAGAACACATAACCATTGTGCTTGCCATTTAAGTTAACAAAATTTAATTCTGGGATAGAACAACCTCATCGAGCTTTATTCCCGCTAATGTATGTATTACTTTCATGTTATACATATTTTGTTGAATATAAACAATAAATCAATTAATGAAAAAATAAAAAAATAAATAAAAATTAAAAAATAACTTTCTAACATAAACGCTTTACATGTTGGTTTTTGACAGTGTCCATTATTGTTGGAATATACAGACGTCATAAAGGTTAAACATCCTTAAGCACAGCGTAAAACACCGATCAATCAATCAATCAATCAATCAATCAATCATCTATTGGTCTAGATTACAGTTGAATAAAACTCGACAGTGCTTGCTCCAGTTCTGATAACGGGCATCGATAGGCGATACACCAGTTCTATACTCACGGGGGGGGGGGG
>JARFOD010026308.1:0-10773 GCA_031763545.1 Mopalia muscosa
ATGACAAAACTTCATGACTGGGAGGTGAAGCACTCACAGTCATGTAAACAGGGCTATATTATATAGTGTTAATTTACCATATGTTTACTTTTAAAGTGGACATAAATCTCTGGGTGTTAACCAAGTTATACATGTGTTGTTGTAAAAACTGGCAACAGAAAACTAAAGATAGGTGATGGTGTACGAATGTAAGGTTTTCTTCCAATTTTCCAAACTTATTCAAATTATTTTTTATTTTGTAGAATTATGAAGCAACTGGACGAGAAATCTTACTTCCTACTGGCATTTATGGTTTGGTATGACTGGTGAATTGTATATTATCATAATATAATACTTACATTAATAATAAGGCGAAGATGCCATCTTATGAGTAAAATCCCCTTTACTATAGAGGCTCGCGAAGTATCACTTACAAAACATGTCAAGCTTTCATATCATTAAAGTCCATGTGTACATATCTTTTAAAAAGTTTAGTATTCCTCATCTTCATGACCATGATGGCCCGGGGCCGTAGCTCAGTGGTTGCGAGTGTGCTTCCTGAACTGAACATGCCTCGATTAACCATTCACAGGTTCGATTCCGCCTTTCGACCATCAGGTATTTGAGCGAGTCACATGTTGTGGCTCTGGCAATGGTGGAGGTGGTTTTTACGAGGTTTCCTTTCGGCTTTCTACCGTAATAACTTATAAGACTGTGTACAATGTGAAGTGGACAATCCATCATCATATAAGTGAAATACCCTTGAGTACGATGTTAAAACACCAATCAATCAAACAAATAAACAAATCATGGCCATGATGTAGTTCAACTGGTTTCACGTTGGGCTGGTAAACAGCTTTCAATCTATTTTTGACAGGTTTTAGGCTTCATGTTGATTTGAGGTATATAATGCCAGTTTTCTGATAATTCATTGAGCGGTTTTAACAAACTTTCTTCCCAGTTTTCCACCAAACCCAGGTCATACAAAGCCACTGAACACTTTACCTAGAAAATCAGTTAGAAAAAATCTTAAAGACATATTTTGACATTCACATTATTCAAACTTTTCAGGAGGTATGATGATAACTCAATTAAAGTCGAATTATTGAGATGCATCTTTTTAAAGTTTCTGTACTGATCAATTAAGTGAAATACCATACAGTACAAAATCAAAATCTGAATAAATAAGTACATAAATCTCTATTTTTAGGCTGAACTGAAAGAGTTTGGAAAGCAGCACAATATATGTCCGTATTTCCTGGCAAGACATGCTGTAAGTACAACATTTACTTCTGTCTCCTCAAAACATGGTTAACTTCAAATATTGTATACTATGTTTATTGACCATATTTATATATTGAAGTTTTGATTTATTATTATACATGTACATGTAGTATATCTGAACGGGCATGTGAGCTGTGCTCTGTTTTTTGGTAAATATTTAGCATGTCAATTCTTTTATGTAAGTCAATAAAAGTCAATATTCAAGTTTTTTTCTTATGTTTTCTTCAACTCTAATACATAAAATTTTTAATTGGAAAGTTGTCTGGTTATTTCAGATCAACACTGCTAACATCGTAGTGTACAGTTATTATTACCTCCTAGACCCAAAGATTGCTGAAATGGTCTCTAAAGAACTGGCCAAAACATCTGTGGTGGTGTTCGATGAAGCTCATAATATTGGTAAATGTATTAAACAACATCTTCTTATAATTTTTTTTTTCATTGTTTTGAAAACAAGATTTTTTTAATTTATTAAGAGCAATAACTGCTGTGACTTCAAAATCTAAATTTTATGCACCAAACTGAAACAATTAGGTCATTTTAAAATCAAATTGAAAAGCAAAAGGGAATGAATTGATTTTTTTAATGTTTTTACAAAATGAAGACGATTTTGTTCTGCATTTTGAGAAAAATGTTGTGTGATTCTGCAGAAAGTATCTTTATTTGATTGTTTAGTAGTCAAAATAATGCAATATAACAGGTAGAATTATATTGCCTTCTCCATTATATGATATATTGTTATACTACGCACCATACATTGTATCCCGATTTTATTATAACTGTTTACACAAATAATTTATGGATGAATTGATCATACAATTAGGGTGAAAATATTTCCCAGAAGTTGGTTAAATGAGATGTTTTCCTATCAGTGTTGTTTCTACTTTGTTGTACTGTCCATCAGTTCTAGTCCCCCCTGTTGGCCATCAGGTCACAGGGTGTGGCAGTCACGGAGGTGGTTTTAACTAGGTGTTTTCCTGGTTTTCCACTGTTCCAAAGCAAGGAACAGTATGAAATGGGCAATCCATTGTCATTGATGTAAAGGTGAAATACCCTTGAGTACAAGATGAGACTCCAATCAAACAAACAAAAATCAGCATTAAAAAAGTCATTCTTGTAACTATTTAAAGTAATAAACTGTTAGATTTTGTCTCAAAACGAAATTATAGTTATAGCAATATTCCCTGAGTAATCTTTCAGGGTGAGCTCTTCCTACCTTTCACAGATGACATATTTAATTTCATTTGCTAAAGGGTACCACTCCCCTATATATAGACACAATCTTCTTCGTGTGAGCAATAGCTAATATTTTTTAATTACCATATAACATCAGAGACAGAGAAATGGGCTTTACCACGGGGGAGTCTTAGAGTTCATTTCTGTGGCCTGTCCCAAAATTAGAATGTCCGAACTTATAACAGTTTTAGGGTAACTATTTTATCAAGAGGTGAAGAGAAACCTTCGTGTTGCAGCACTTTTATTAAATTCCTTCATCCATT
Organism: Mopalia muscosa; assembly: GCA_031763545.1. Classification (NCBI taxonomy): domain Eukaryota; kingdom Metazoa; phylum Mollusca; class Polyplacophora; order Chitonida; family Mopaliidae; genus Mopalia; species Mopalia muscosa. The sequence goes on from JARFOD010026308.1 coordinate 2,763, forward strand.
GGGCTAAGTGAGTGAAATAATTTACAATGTGAAACCCTAAACAAAGAAAGCATTTTGCTTTTCATTTTTCCTAACAATATAATATGTTTCATTTTTTTCTACAGACAATGTCTGCATTGAATCAATGAGTGTAAACATGACTAGAAAAACGCTGGATAAGGGTCAGAAAAATTTGGAAACTCTTATTCAGCAAGTTCACAAGTAAGTATTATTAGTGTGCAAGTAGGTATAATACCTCCATATGAGTATACAAGTAGGTATAACTAGTCCACAGGTAAATATAATACCTCCATATGAGTATACAAGTAGGTATAATTAGTCCACAGGTAAGTATAGTTAATCTTCAGATGTCCATTAGTGCACGTAAGTATATGGACATTTTAGAAGTACATAAATGTGCAAAAGGTGAAAAGTACATGTAATTAAAATAAATACACAAAAGTCCACAGGTAAGAATAATTAATGCAGGTGGGAGAATTTCTAAAGGGGAGTATTTGTGTGCATTACTAAAAAAAACATTTAATTCATAATTTGCTGTGACTTCAACATCGTTAGCTTTAACTGCTTTCTTTGCATTACCATATTTTCTTTGCCAGAATAAAAGAAAGTGACACAAAAAAACTACAGCGTGAATATGATCGCTTGGTAGAGGGTTTAAAGGACGCAAGTGTTGCCAGGGAAACCGATCTGTTACTGACAAATCCAATTTTACCGGACGAAATACTTAAAGGTAAGATTTGAGGTATCAGTTTATTGATACATTTGACAGCAAAGGATTCTGTCTGTAGTACATAAATTACAGAATTAAGTTTGATGGGGCCTATTTATTTTTTAATAATCACAAACCTTAACACAGAGGTGTTAAATTCTATTCATACATTTATATTTTCATAGCCCTCTGGCCATTTTGTTGTAAGTGTAGAAATACTGCCTGTACTCAGCGCTGGGGAAAGATTAACTTTCAAACAAAGCCAAACACTTAATATTTATAATTTTGCCACTAACTGTTGTAATACACTACATGTACCTTCATTAAGGTGAAATACCATTGAGCACTGAGGAAAACAACCATAACCAATATTTTAAAATAGTTTTATTAACCAGAAAAGTAACTTACATGTGTATCAGAAGCTTAATTTACAAAGTAAAGGGCACAGGTAAAATCATTTACATATTTTTTATTCTTCATTATACCTTGTAGAAGCAGTACCTGGTAATATTCGTAATGCTGAACATTTTCTGACGTTTATGAAACGATTTCTGGAGTATTTGAAATCTCGAATGAGAGTGCAACATGTTGTATCAGAGAGTCCACCGTCATTCCTGAAAGATTGTGCTAATAGGGTGTGTATTGACAGGAAACCACTGAGGTGAGGACTGAGGATTTTATTGGGGGGCCGTGGCTCAGTGGTAGCCAGTGGGCTTCCTTAACTGAACCTGCTTCGATTTACCGTTCACTGGATCTGGGCCTCAGGTATATGAGCAAGTCACATGTTGTGGCGCCGGCAATCACAGGAGTCATTTTTACGAGGTTTCCTCTCGGTTTTCCACCGTAATAAAGCTGTGTACAGTGTGAAGTGAACAATCCGTCATCATATAAGTGAAATACCCTTGAGTACGACGTTAAACACCAATCAAACAAACAAACAAACAAACATTTAAGTGGATTGCCTGGGTTAATCTGGTGGTTAGGACTAATCTTAAACCTGACCCTGAGCAAAGTTCTAAAAATGAGGTTATTTCAGCACTAGACACTTCTAGTTCTTTAATTATTATGTTCTGATGTTTAAATATTGTCTGATTATAGGTGAGGTGTTCAGCAAACTAGAGGATGAGGATGAACAAGGCTGGTGTAAAGGTCGCAAGGACGGTCGAATTGGTCTCTACCCAGCTAATTATGTAGAAAATATGTAATATTCACTATTTATGTGCACCCTACTTAAAATATCACACATTGTTAACACAACACAGTTAGTATTGATTGTCAAGTTTTGTCAGAAAGTCAATTCACAAAGTTGTCTATGCCTAAATCAGAACACATTTCACATTGAGATAAAATTGTTTCTTTTTGTTTTTTTATGAGACAGTATAATTACTCTTTGTTTTCCGAAATGGAGTTCAAGTAATTAATAACCTTTCACATTTCAAACCATCTAATGGGACTGTATAGGGAATTTGTTACTGTCTAGAACTGAAATTAATCATTTACCAGTGTTTCTATCTAAAAAATATCCTCAATAAAATGTCACCTTAATAGCCCTTGGCACCTTTTCTAATCCTAAAATACCATATTTTTTTATCTCCACCTTTTCCAAGTTGCATTTCACATACTAAATTTATTTTTGTTCTTTAGATTCACCATCACAACATCTGTCTTTTTACTCATAATACAGAGTTTTGTGCTTTACACTTATTGTTTAAAGCAGAAATATGTCCTATGAGGAACAGAATTAAAAACTGTTGACACCCCTATAAACAGAATTGCAGAAAGGGGTTCACTTGTTACAGAATGTTGACCAATCATATTTTCTTGTTTCTGAAACATGACTTTATCTGTTGTTGATGAAAAGCATTTACTCCTGAAAGGGAGTTAATCAAGGCAATATACTGAATGGACAAATAAATGTGGACAGTTAAAGGTTTATGCCCATTCAATACTGAATTGTTTGTTTTATATTCTACAAACTTTCATAATGTACTGATATATATTATCCCAGTGTCAAAAGTAGTCAATTGGTTATCGAGTTATAGTTGTTTATCAAATTGAAACATATAGTGTGAGATCCATTAAGGCTATTTATTGTTCGATAACAATATAAAATTATTCATGTATTCATGTATAAAAACTCTGAGAACAGTATTTCAAGCTGTAATTTCCTGAGCTGTATAAGAACTAGATTTGGGAACAACTTGTAATAAGTGAGTGAGATCTGTACATGTGATTAGTAGTAGACAGTATTATAGAACTATTCTGTTAAAACTTGATTCATAATATCTTTACGGAGCATTTAATATCAGTTTTTGTTTGAAATATGTACGTAAATCTATGTAAATAGCATATGTGTAGGTTGTTATCTATGTCATTCAAATTGTGCATTGTCAGAACAAACAGCATTCTTTCAAACTCTTTGAAAATGTTTAATTACGAAGTAAGAGTTACAGTAATGAGTGGCTATATTGTCCAAACACAGTCCAGCTGAAGGTAGGACTGCCCACAAGTGACATGGCAACAAGCTGTTGGCTCTATTGTCCGAACACAGTCATCTTAAAGGTAGCCCCTACCCTCCTCCCTCCCCCAAGCTTGTCCAGGTGACATGACAACAATTAGAACAGTGTGATCGACAAGAATGTAATCTCTTCAGGCACAATGTTTTGATCGTTTGAGGTATTTCTCTGATCAAATTCTGACTGACAGTAAAAGTTTTGGATGTTGCTATGTGCAGAGTAATGAGAAGGGTGGTTACCAGAACAAATGTGCTGGCTGCATGAGTTTTATATGAAGACATAGAACTTCTTAAAAGTTCATTTTGGACTGTTACTGCTAAAATAAAATTCAAAAGGTTGAGGAATTTTTGGGGATAACAAATGCTGTTGCTTTCTGAAGGAAGTATTTGTATAAATAGAGTATGTATTACTGTATTATGATTTCACAGGTGAGGTGAAATCATTATTAGGACTTTATTATAACGAAATTTATCATAGGTTTATGTTCTGTTTGAGTTTTTTGGTACGGTTAAATATATGGCCAGAAATAACCCTACGGAGCTCATTGAACAGACATGAAGGTGTTTTTGAGATGTCTTTACAAATATTCACTATTATTCAGTGAGTAGTTTGCCGGATGTGGGCAAACAGGAGTTCAAGATATGTATGTATGTAAATAGAGGTAGAGAGTTAGTGCATTATTGGACTGTTAGTGATGCCCTTCACTACAATGTAGTGCCCTGTTTGTTGTATATAATAATTCAGAGTGATTATTTTCATATTTTCGTACCCTGTAGCCAATGAATGTGTGCTGTAATTGTTATTCATTTGTTTTTTATTAGTTAAATATAATGCTAAAATTTACATTTCTGAGCTCTTCTGGATATAACGTAAGTTTTGCTGGCAGATGATTATTGCTATTGTTTCTAGATGGTTTCCTCATAACATACAAAATTAACTTTTATTGCAAAATCTCTTCGTAAAATATTTCTGTGTATAAATGGTGTTATATTCTTCAAATGCAGTTACCTCCCTTGTATCACAATGCGACGTCCCTTTTCTTCAATAACCAGCTGAGAGTAAATTATTTAGTCTTCCCACCTATATTTTACTTACTCAACTTAGAATTTCCGTTTATTACAGAGCTTTCTAAATTGTAATTGTATTTGACTGATTTATCTAAATCACTTTGTTGTAAATATAGCTCATCTCTACACTGCAGATGTTGGGTTTTTAATTTAGTTCCATCTCCAATACATGCTTATGAGTTGTGAGGTGAACTCCAGCTGGACTTCATGTATTTATGGAAAATGCAACACCACTGTATGTGTTTATTCACAAGTACCTACAGCAATAAATTTGGTCTTGACATATAAATCTTCTATTTTGTTTCATATTTTATCATAAAGAATTTTGTTTAGATTCCCATTTATTATTAAGTTTATGTAAGAAACTCTGCTATTGGTCATTTTAAATTAACCAATCAACTCTCTTTAATATAGGAATCAGGGAGTCTAGGTAGAAGACTGCTGTTACAATTTATGTTTAAATGCAGAACACCTCTCAGCTTTGAACAACTTGTTAAAAGTCATAAAAAGTCATCGCAAATAATAAAAATGCATCTGAATATGAGGAAAATGATTAAAAAAATTGAACGAAAAAAAGCAAAGTAAAAACAACAGAATGTTCAACAATGAACAAAATTTCGAATATTAAGCTTGAAACCATAAACCTAAAACTTTGAACTTCCGTCAGAAAACTTGTTACTTTAACAACTCGATATTGTCCTAAATTGCCGAACTCCTCATGATGTCAACTTATAAATAGATAAAAATATATGTGTTGATACAGTTTCATGAAATTAAACAGCTATGAACAACAACACACACCTTATATGTAAGTCGTCGACCATCTTCTCTTGCCAATAGTTTAATTACGAGCTACCCTACATAACAACCATTGGCGGATTGATCAAATATAAATTGAATATTTAACAGCTACGCCCCCTGGTGGATAAAATGATCAAGTTTCGAGTGAAAGCCCTTTTAACAAATATTGAATGTTATACTCGAGTTTTGACAATTTGTTTAACTTTGTAAAGCACTATTGGCGTATATACAGAGATTTAATGTTTGAAGGGATGGGTACATATGCTGATATGCAATACTCTTACCACTTTCATTATTGATTGTCGGTGTCCTTTCTACTAACAGAGTTCTCTCCTAAGAAAGAAATCTGGCCCTCTGGCTAAGGGCAGTTTGTTTAAAGAGTAGCAATGCTGTCTTTATGGAACACTGGAATGAACTTTTCAACATTTTAGAAACACTTCACATCTTGGTTGTGCTAGTGTCAAGTATTGTTGGAATGCATCGCCGCATATAAGTGAAATACCCTTAAGAACGGAGTTAAACATCAATCAATCAAATGAACTGATTGGTGGCGTAGAAGTTCCCACGCAACCAAGCAATCAATCGCAGTTAAATGTTCAGTTAAATGTACTCAATCTGCCAAGGGTTGTAATGCAGAGAGCTCGGAATTAAACTATTCACAAGTGAAAATGGTCGCCCTCTGGCTAGGGGCAGTATGTGTTTTATGCACTGTATTACATACTGTTTCTTAGCAATGGAAAAAAAAAGAAGATTTTTAATGTACAAATCATTTCACGGACATTTATGGTTGTACCAATTTGATGATATTGTTGAGGTGTCTGTTTAGTATACCATATAAGTGATATAAGTACGGCGGGTGGTTGGAGGGAGCTTCATGTTGCCCTGGTGCTCTCAGAGCGAAAGGAGAACAGGAAGCTGACCTGATTGTAGTGTCTGTATTCCTGTTGTCCTGTATTTGTCCGTCCTGTTTTTCTTTGTTGCCAGTGGTGTCGATGATGGTTTCCTTCACGCATTGAGCTGGCATGACGTCATATAAGTGAATTGAATGAATGTATATCTATCCATTAATTGGCAAAACAAAAAACCTTGCTGTAATCCATCTTAAGCTTATCCAGTGTATGCCTTAGATCCAAGCATAGTCATGTGTCATATACGCTACATGTATACTGACTGGTGTCAATACCTACGCTACATGTATACTGACTGGTGTCTATGCCTACCCAAAATGTATACTGACTGGTATCAATGTCTACGCTACATGTATACTGACTGGTATCGATGCCTACGCTACATGTATACTGACTGGTATCTATGTCCACGCTACATGTATACTGACTGGTATCGATGCCTATGTTCCATGTATACTGACTGGTGTCTATGCCTACGCTACATGTATACTGTCTGGTATCGATGCCTATGCTACATGTATACTGACTGGTGTCTATGCCTACGCTACATGTATACTGTCTGGTATCGATGCCTATGTTACATGTATACTGACTGGTGTCGATGCCTACGCTACATGTATACTGGCTGGTGTCGATGCCTACGCTACATGTATACTGACTGGTGTCTATGCCTACGCTACATGTATACTGACTGGTATCGATGCCTACGCTACATGTATACTGACTGGTGTCGATGTCTACGCTACATGTATACTGACTGGTGTCGATGCCTACGCTACATGTATACTGACTGGTATCGATGTCTACGCTACATGTATACTGAGTGGTATTGATGCCTACGCTACATGTATACTGACTGGTGTCGATGTCTATGCTACATGTATACTGACTGGTGTCTATGCCTACGCTACATGTATACTGGCTGGTATCGATGTCTACGCTACATGTATACTGACTGGTATCGATGTCTACGCTACATGTATACTGACTGGTGTCTATGCCTACACTACATGTAAACTGACTGGTATCGATGTCCACACTATATGTATACTGCCTGGTATCGATGCCTACGCTACATGTATAGTGACTGGTATCGATATCTACGCTACATGTATACTGGCTGGTGTCGATGTCTAATAAAACACGGTTACTGGCCAGGGGCCAGGGTTAGTCATGTTGGAACACTGCTCGACCGTTTACGTTCCTACACTAATCTCGGTTGTAGAATGGGTCATTTTACGGGAGTTAACTCGCATAGATGTAGGCCTACTTTCATCATATTACTGAGTTATCCACGTGTTTATTGTTCACGTCATAAGGTTATTCTTGTGTCGATATGACGACGTCATTGGAGCTACATTAAAATGGGCATATACGGTTTCGTGTAATATTATTGCTTACATTGCTTACAAAGTTTGCATTATTTACAATAAGTCATACACAAAAACAGAGCAGTGTTTAGTTTAAATGTGATTTTACCGTAGAAACGGTATTGTTTGACGTGATGTTCCGACATGGGCAGCCTTTTTGTAACCATCAAGTACCATCAGAGATCTAGCTTTTTAACGCAGAGTGGGAACTTTTGGATAAACCCGCACCGTAACTGCCTTATCAGGAAGTGACGAAGCGGCTCTACTTTTACAAAAAGCCACAGGTGCATACACATTTGAAAATGTGTTCTGTAGTCCAACTTAAAGTTGAACAACTTTATTCATTTAAAAATGATAAACCTTGTTAATATCTTTTCAATTTGTTTACTTGTTTGGTTTGGGTGACTGGTATCTTTAAAAAGGGAATTGAATTGATCTACAGCTGAATGAGCAGCAGGGGGGCTGAGCATAGTTCCTCTATTAGGTTGCGGAGACGGCCGCGGAGGCCCCAGCGGCAGTTCGGGGGGAAATGTGTAGAAAACAACCCACAGGGGGGCTGAGCATAGTTCCTCTATAGATCGCGGAGGCGGCCGCGAAGGCCGGGACAAAGGGCTCCCATGCGTATTCCCTGGGGAGAGCC
>JARFOD010026319.1:0-10772 GCA_031763545.1 Mopalia muscosa
TAAATTAACAAACATGTACAAAATAACTACTACTAACATACACTTAGTGCCTTGAACTAGATTTAGATGTATTATTAAATTACATTTAGACAAAAAACAAATTTCAATAAATTGCCAGTTTAAAGTAAAGTCTTCACTGACCACTTCAATGTAACCAAGGCTGCATTTCTGTGTTTTTTTGTTTTTTTTTGTCAGCAAAATAAATCAACATCGATCCATTTAATCACATTCGATTCATATGTTGACCACAGTGATGTTTGTTTGTTTGTTTGTTTAATTGGTGTTTAGCGTCGTACTCAAGGGTATTTCACTTATATGACGACGGACAAAAATAGCGAACACCAGGGCAGCAGAAAGCAACCTCTTTTATCGCCTCTTACCATCGACCGAGGTAGCCGAGGGAGTATTCTACAGCACCACCCGCTCCCTCACGGGGCGTTGACCACATGGAAGTCTGCTGCACATCTATTTGATGCTGAGTAAATTTAGCTATGGTACACATTTGTATATTGATTGTTTGTTTGTTTAATTGGGGTTTAATGCCGTACTCAAAGGTGTTTCACTTATATGACAACAGATTGTCCACTTCACACAGCACCAAGCCTTATTACTGTAGAAAAACGGAAGGAAACCGCGTAAAAACCAACCCCATGATTGCCAGAGCCACAACATGACACTCCCTCATATGTTTGATGGCCGATAGGCCGACTCCATCTGGTGAACGGTAACTCAAAGCAGGTTCAGTTTAGGAAGCGCACTCGCTACCACTAAGCCACAGCCTTAAACTTCAGAGGCCTTATTCTGTGTTGGCCTGTTTCAGAAATAGTGATGAGTCTTTCAGTTCTCTTGTTTGTAGCATGCAGACTGAGTAATAATACTGGCTTCTAATAATTTGACAACTTAAACAATATTAACAGTTCTTTAGCTTTCAGAATGTGCATGCATAGGCTGCTGTATATACATTATGTGTGTAAATTACTAATATATAGGATTACACTTCAATTAATAAGACTTCAGTAAAATACCCATTACTCAGTCTTGTTATCTGTCAAATATTTGTTTTCGTACTCAAGTATCTTAGGAATATACTCATCCCAGCCCTGTTCCACATGTTTAAAATTTTAGATAAGGAACAAATATTATGAAAAGCAGAAATTTTTAAAGTCACTTACTGCCCCATTTTTCTACGACTTTAACACAGAATTCAGATTCTCCACAGTTTCTCCATGGAAAGATCATAATGTTGACACTTTTGCCACATCCTCCCATAGAGCTGCTACATCGATGGCAGAACAACCCTTTACCTGGGGACAAATTAAGCTCAATAATTACGATCAATAAAACAGACAAATATGAAGTAAAACAAAAGAATTTTTTCAAATATTTGTATTCTTGAGCAGGCCTAATTTGGCCTCTTCAGGGAATCCTCACCATAAATAAATACACCCTATAACTTGTAGCAGTTGGGACGGAGAAATAGGTTTTACCACAGGGGGTCTTACATGTTATTTCTGTGGCTTGTCCCAAAATTAGAGTGTCCCAACTTCTGGAAGTTATAGGGTAAATATAGTTTCTGTTGATTAGAGTTGTGGGTTCTTACATGTATACTGATAAAGCAAGCAAAACTTTCATTTTCTAATTTCATTTGATGTTTATACTAAAGGTTTTTTCACTCATATGAATGGTGTGCCCACCCAATAAGGTGAATGAAACCACCCTAAACGCCACTGGCAATTAAGAAGAGATATAATACTCATATATATCACAAACAAATCGGGTTACTGTTTTTCCACATTTAATATATAATGTAACATATTCATAAGTGTCCTTTCTGGTCCTGCAAGCCCGAGACCTGAGATCGTGGAGGGAGGCAAAGTGTTTTTACTGCATTAAATATATATATACACATATTTTGCATATCCATGTTAGGTAACGGTGTCTTTTTTTAAAGTGAGAGTTAAGTCATACTCAAGGGTATTTCACTTATATGTGATGGATTGCCCTCTTACTTCATTAAAAATGATGGGAAGAAACCTTGTTAAGATTACCCCCACGATTGTCAGTCACATCATGTTTGTTTTGCTAGATGGGGGTTTGATGTCCTTCTTAAGGGTATTTCACATATATGATGACATGCCAGCCCAATGGGTGAAGGAAACCACTCTTGACACCACTGGCAACAAACAAAGACAGGACGGGACAAATACAGGGCAATAACTGGACGCAATACAGACACCACAAACAAATCGGCTTCCTGTTCCCCATAAATTAGCTCTGAGAGTACCAGGGCAACATGAAGCTCCCTCCAGCCACCCAGGAGTCACATCGTAAGACTCCCTAATATTAATCTTATACATGAGGTTGACAGAGGGATTTGAACCCACAAGCAGAAGGAGAATCAGTGGACAGACACGCTAAAAACTGAACTGAAAAAAGCGACAAGCCCATGCAACTATAGGCACTATTCCATCCAACATTGAGGTCATAAAGTATATACAAGAAACCTATACATGAATGCTACAATGTAATCATCATTATTTTACATTTCTATAAAACAATTTACTTATAGCTTAATGGAATAATGCTAATAATAAGTTTCTAATATAAGCTTTTGTTTTTGGCTTTGTTGTAATCAACAATGTTACACATGATAATGGACATTAATGTTTTACTGGACCCCAGGGTTGATTGAGAAAACTTTTTTTTTAAGCCCATTATGTTTGTTTTTTGTTTGTTCAATTGGGTTTTAACATCATACTCCGGAGTATTTCACTTCCATGAGGACAGATTTTCTACTTGACACTGTTTTTGCCTAATTACCGAGAGGAAACCTTGTATGTACATGTAGGCTACATGTAAACCACCCTTGTAATTGCTGGAGCCCCATCGTTTGGCTCGCTAAAAACCTAATGGTCGACAAATGGACTGAATCATGTGAATGGTACATTGGAGTGGGATTAGTTAACGCATTCACAGCCCACTATGACCATACCCGGGGCCCTAAGTCTATTTTGATTGTTTGTTTGTTTGATTGGGGTTTAAATCGTACTCTAAGGCTATATTGAGTATGATGCTGTATATATTTTTCAGAACATTATGAATGTGTACAAATATTTTTAGAAAACTTTAATACATAGGATCACAAATATATGCACTTTTGGTGAAGAGCCATTAATAACTTTTAAACTTGTTACAGATTTAATTAAAGTCGACCTGAAAAAAAAGTTAACTTTTGGTGCTATATTTCTCAGAATTCACTCTGTGCAATAACAAATAAATTAGTTTTTTCTAATAAATCACAAACAGATTAAACTTTGTAATGCCTGTGAGGTCACCAAGGCAAAAGGAAATTCTCTCAAAACTACCCAACAGTATGCCAGCCTTACAAATGCCTGAAAATACCTTCTTATTGATCGATTATTAGTGTTTCATGCCATATTTCAGCTAAATTGTCGAGTGTTTCTGTTGCCTCTTAGCCCTAAGAGCACCTGGGCAACAGGAAACTTCTTCCCAATTATCGGGCTGTGAAGGAGAAAGTTTCTGTTCCAGATTAAAGACAGATTACCACATTGATAATCCAACATGGTCAAAAGTCACAAGGAATCAACAGAACAATAGCAGCCAGGTATTAAGATATTAAAACAAACAGGTACTAACGAGGAGGTTAAACAAATAGGAAACAACTCAACAAAAACACAAACCAATACAATATACTCACTTGTGACTACAAAATAAAAACAGAAGAACAGAAAATTACTTTGTAGAAAATAAAATCATACTGACAGTGGTTATAAATACCACCAAAATTATGTTTGTTTGATAGCGGTTTAATGTCGTACTCAACAGTATTTCACTTATATGATGACAGATTGTCCACTTCACACTGTACACAGCCTTATTATGGTGGAAAACTGTGACGAAATCTCATGAAAGCCACCCCGAGATTGTCTGAGCCACAACATGTGACTCGCTCATATACCTGATAGTCGACAGGCGGATCAAAAAATTATGAGATTTAGGCCGAATATAAAACAATGTAAAAAGAGCAGGGGTTTTTATTCTCGTTAGTTTTCTTAAATACTCTATTACAAATATTGTTACTTAATAATTTTTTGCTATTTAACATACGAACTTTAAATTGCTCCTATACTTCCTTTGTTTTTTTTTTGTTTTTTTTCACACTTCCACAAAGCTTTGGAAATAAATACTGTCCATCTGGATTTGGATTGTTCCCAACAAAAGTGAATTTTTAAATTTTATCTTGAAGTTGAATATGTTCGCCTTGAAACTGATGGATATAATTATTAATCTATTACGCCAAAATGAATATTCTATGAAATCCACGGCTGCACAAGCCCCCAATCCAGGGCTGCACAAGCCCCCCACCCCTCTCCACCCCTGATAATACTCGATATGTAAATCTCTTAAAAAGTTGGTTGAATGACTGATTTAACAATCATATTATAGACAAATATGCAGTTGGAATAGAAAATATGCCATAACAATATACAAAGCCATACCAGGTAATGGTGAATTTTATTACCCTAAAACAATTTTATAAACTACTAGGGTCACACATGGCTCTTAATTTAATTTTGAAATATTCAATATGTTTGGATGTACGACGCCATTTTGGGCATTTTGCTCCACTTTACAATTTATATTGTCAATTTTTGTCATGAAAATATCAATACTGTATTCTAAGTAGTACAGTCAGCTTTAATTCTTCTGAGGTCAGCCCCATAGGAATTTAGTTCGCTTGGGTAGAGGGCTAAACGTAGTTGTCTAATCCACGGGATTTGTCCTTCGTTTTAAAACCATTAGATATATATAGACAGCCGAAAAACATAATAAGGGGAAAAAATAACAATTTTAAAATGAGAGCTTTATACAATGGAAGTCCTATCGATGACTGAAAATGTACAGTTTGTCTCATTTCTGACTCATATCCATACAGGTACATAATAAAACAGCCGCCATGTTGGAAATAGGGCAACAATACAGCGACATGCATTCGAAGCAGTGTGTTACCTGAATCTATACACCTGAGATTGTCATTAACACACCTTATTGTCTTAGAATGTACTACTCAAATCAATTACCTTGATGGAGAATCGCAAAAAGCACCAACAGGAATAAACTGAGGGAAGGGTAACCTTTCATTTTGTCACCAGTCATCCATAGCCCGTTCAAAGTTGTGATATCAGTCACCGCACAGGTATCTAGGTCAGACCCTCATGAATAGTCATTACCAGGTGAGGCGAATTTCAACTATTCAAAGGGAGGCAACGAGTATTGATTTGCATTCAGGGTACCAGAGTTTTTCCCCCTTGTCTGAAAAGTTGACCTCTAAACAGCAGAATACACAAACAAAATAGAAACAAACAAAGCACAGAAAGGTCGTTCAATTTGCGTTCATTAAATTTGTCTCCACAATAAACAAAGCGCCGCTATAATATATTGATTATACGAGTGTAGTACGGTTTGACAACAGGACAAATTTATTTTAATACGTTATTATTAAGTACCCTCTCGACTAGAGAGTGGGAGCCTTTTATGAGGGTTTTCCGTGAGATTGTATTAAACGAGGTTAATGGGATTATCATAGCATATGGACTTTCATCGCGTTTCCCTTTTCTTCTATTTTGAGATGTTGTTCCAAAAATGAATGGATTAAATAGAGCTGTTAGAATAGGTTTCCCAATCTTTGAATGTATAATTCACAAACTTCGAACAGATTTTGACAAAACCGATTATCCATCTCAAGTTCTAGATAATCTCTCAGAGACCAGTTTTTACATTAATCTTCGTTCATATAGATAATCAGATCGGTGCATGGTACAGGCTTCAATTTTGTTGCATTTTTAAAAAGGACAACGTGAGCATCGAAAGGTTGCTTCGTCATTTTTTCGGCCTAGATAGATCTTGTAATTTTATACAATTTCCTGAACATTCACTGGAATCGGTCTTTAAAAAAAATCTGAAAAATGAGACACCCCACCCCGTAAATTGTTCTATATAAATTATTTGATTTAATGTCTTAGAAATTAGAATGCATCTTAAATTTTTCTGTTTCTGTTGAAAAAATATCAAAACTATTATCGGATCTTCGGCAAATTTCAAACTTTTCATATATCTACTGTTTAACTTGATATTCCGGCTGACCTTTTTGAGAAGATGGCCTAGAGTCAGTTTAGACACTTATCGTGTAAATGGTCATGTTGATACCGGCTTTCTGCATAAAAGAAAATTTAATAGTTGATGGTCGGAGAGAGTGACAGTGAGAAAGCTGAACAAAATTCAGCCTTAACGATGTCTTTCTCCACACTATCAACAAAGAGACTGTGCTCTGCAGCTACCCCTTTGAACGTTTGTTTGTATGATTGGTGTTAAAATCTGTACTTACGATTATTTCCCTCATATAATGGCGTACCAACCCATAGTATTATGGATAGAGCTAATTCCTCCGTCTTAGCCCTATATCTCTAAGTGAAGGTTGGAAATTTATCACTGTCTCTCAAAATATATACATCTGATTTTTCTCTGATTTTTTTTTTTTTTTTTAATTTACACAAAAGTCACAATAATCTTACTACTTCTTTCTTTCCTGGCGTTAAGTGAAGTTTTATTTGACTTTCTCGTCCGAGTTGACACGTTTAAGTTATGTCATTTGTAATAATAAGACTGAAACCCGTCAGAAAAAAAATATTGAAAGTAGGTGAATTACCAGTCATCGTTTTCAGTGAATTTCTAAAAAAATCAGAGAAAAATCAAATATATGTATTAAGAGGCCGGCGATAGCGGCGGTGATCAATTTCCCACCTTCACCACGGGTTATGATAGCCGAAAACTTTCGCTGGCGAATCGCCGTGTGTACCCCGCATTATACGCGCACTATTAGCGTAACAACAGTTGAATTGAAAATGGCAAACCTTGTCATAAGGTGCTACTGACCAGGCATGGTTGTATATGTAAAACAACACCGTGGAGTCTGTAGCGAGATTAGTTGCGTTCTTTGTCCCAGTTTATCCAAATAATTCCATGTGAATGATGATAGTTAGTTACACAGTGTATCTGTTGAAGCACTGATAGGCCAGTAATCCCTCGTATTGTGGTAAATAGACTGGAAGTCAAGCGAGATCTTATTGTTATGAGAAATTCAAAAGGTTTGATGTAGTCGAAGGGAAGAGGGACCCGTAGTCACTCAAGAAACCTAATTCTTAAGTAAATCCAGCCCGACAGTAAATGGTGAGTGCTCCCTAAAGTATCCCTAAAATGGGATTTAATTGTTGTGAAACCCCCATCTTAAATCACAGTGCTATTATAAAGATGACACTGGACTCAAATCAACTGCATAAGAAAAAAATATTTTGTGGGAAACGCCAGTTAAGAAAGGTGCTAATTAGTACATCTATCCTTGGAAAAAAATGTAAAATGTAAAGAAGGGTTCAGAATCACCAACTTAAGAAAGAATTTATTAAGGGAAAGACCACTTAAGAAAGGGTTAAAGGTTAATTAGTATTAATAAGGATTATATTGTTGTGAAAGATCCATCCAAAATTTCGGTTCAGCTTAATTGAAGACACCTCACTAAGACCATATCCACTGCTTAAGAAAATATATAATGGTGGAAACGGCTATTGACCCCCAGAAAGATCAATCCGGCGGACCGAAGATACTAACAGATTTGCTCGTTCTAGCCCAGGTTCCTTGAACATTTTTCTAAGTGGAAAACATTTCAATAGATGCAAACGTCTACACCCTGTACTTGCATCAATTGGCTTTTGGAATGTTTCATTTCCAATCTTTTATGGAGGCAAGTCAGCAAAACATTGAATTCCCCACCAATGAACTGACTCTAGTACTGAATAAAATGCAAGAGAAATCAGACGAAAATACGTGGAACGTGATATAACCCTCTGTGTCAATTGCAAATACAGGGCATTCACAGATGAAGCGCGTAAACATGGGGCAACAGCCCAATTCTGGATAATGTATGTCGACTACATACATGATTGTCGCAACTTATAGCAATTATGACAAATGATGTTGACCTTTTCACATATGCTCTTACTCCAATACTCAATTTGTTCTTTGCAAATAACCACATCGGCTACACATGACTGTCCAAGTTCCAACTGGACCTGCTCATCATAGACAATACCTATAGGTTTGCGTGACATATGTTTAGATGGAGTATTTAGAACAAATAAACCATTTATAGTAGAACCCCTGTGGATCTCACACTTGAGCAAACTGTGAATGATCATGCTGCATCGAGAGGCAAAGGTATTTCGGCCTCAACAAACAACTACAGCTCAAGCCTTCGTTGGATGGTAACAAACTCAACTAGAGCTGCAGTAGTATCAATGGCACAGACGATGGCTGGAATATCCGGCGGTGGCCGAGTTGCGTTCATCAAGAATCAGAAGAGACACCAATGATGTTGAAAAACTCTTGATCCAGATCGAGGATTCGTGTAACCCTTTCAGTAGAACATCACCTGATAAACTTTTTTAATATCAGCAGTGGAAAGGCAGCCTCACCATCCGATCAAATCTGTTTACTTAGAACTAGAGACTACGGGTCCATCTTGACTTCGACTACATCAAACATCATAACAATATGATCTCGCTTGGCTCCCAGTCTAAAAGCTTTTAAAATCCCAACACCCATATTTCAGGATATACATATAATAACAATAGCTTTATTTAATGAGGAAAAAGTGAAATGAAAATGTGCTCTTCCATGTAGCCCTCCATAAATACTCTATAAAAATTTCCTATGCCGTTACATACACATATGCATAGTATCTTAACATAAAAAACACAACGACATAAATAGTCAAATCGTTAAAGTGAATGTTCAGCTGACATTTAGAAGCTATTACAAAAGCTATATATTATGCTGATTAAATAATAAAATACATGTAGATTGTTTAAAAAAAAGTTAATCACCGGACATTCTTTAAGCTTATGGTAAATTATTTCAATGACCAAATTGATACAAACTATTTTTCATGTATGTTGAATTAAAAGAAGTAAGATGGAAATCAAAAACAGTTTAATGTAATGTGCGCGTGTAATTTTTTTATTTTTAATGAATAATGTATTTAATGAAAATATATCTTTAAAATGTAGAAATACTGAAATTTGCTTGGAGTATTAACGAATAAAACTGTAAAATATCATCAATGATTACCCCATTCAAAGAAACACATATACAATTTTTAATGGGATTTCCATCATGATAATACAGCTTTGATATGTTGCATCAAAGTTGATAGATATCATATATAAATATTATGTAAAACAACTATTATAATAATTTAAAAATATGAAAATAAATTATGTAAATTGCTTAATCTGAAAATACTTGACTATTTTTGCCTCCATACTAATATATTCATGAACTTGTTTTTGAAGTAAAGTAAAAATGTATATGTACTCATAAGTCTTATTCATGCTTACACAAATTATGCTCCACAAAGTCGTATTTGTCTCTTGACATTTTACCGCAAGTATTACAACATCTTATGTCAGATTTATCCCGAATGCTGCGATGAAGATGATACAAGGCTGGATATGGAAGAATGGGACAGCAGTCAACATATTTAAGTACCTTTTCCCTGGCTGTAAGGTGGCTAATCAAATCATGAGCACTGAAGTCTATCAACGTGATGGACTTATTCGTGAGATAATTATACTGCGAGAGACCTATCAATTCCGGATAAAGAGGTTGTTCAAGGTCTTGCTGGACCCTTTGGGCTCAAAATGAACCCATTCTTTTATCATTTGGATTAAAAGTTAGGCATTCAAACAATATGTTGTAATAATTCGAAATTCTAATCCCAAATAGTTAAGATATGAGTCTATAACACAGTTTTCTTATGAGTATATACTAAAAAACTTTATTTGTCCATTTCTGGCAATTCAGTTTTAAGCAGACTCTACATTTTCCATGGCGCATATTTCTAGAATACTGTTCATGTTAGAAATTCCAAATTTGTACCATTGTAAAGAACACTATGCGATCTAGTAAACGGTGCCTAATTTTTAATAAGTTCTTCCTTGATTTTTACAAATGTTTTGTGAGAGTTGTATTTGACATTTTTATAAGACTTTCTCAGATGGGAAAGATCGTTGTACTCACAATTCCACAAAAACGAGGCACCGTTTACTTGTTCAAGGACTATTCTACTCGGTCAACTAAAGTATTGCGTCTTATCTGTTTTGCACTGCGAGAAGTAAACCATGAACATTGCAATCTATTTTGTACGAGGTTTCCTCCCGGTTTTCCACCCTAATAAGGCTGTGTACATGGTGAAGTGGACAATCCGGCGTCAAATAAGTGAAATACGAGTACCTTTGAGTACGACATTAAACAGCAATGAATCAAACAAACAAACTTATAAAGCGACTTAAGGAAAGTAAGTCCTTGGGACAAGTCAAAACAGGTTGTAAAGAAAAACCACTTGGTGAATATTCAGTGGTTTCCCCTTAAAATGAGCTTGTGTTCTCACTGGTCACGCTGTCAACATCTTCTCCTTCTACAGAATTGTAGCTTGGTTGTTCAGATGATGTATCGCTACAAATATTAGAAGGTTGTTCGAGACTACAAAGATGGTTGACATACCTGTATTACCTGATCCTCCACATACCTTTGCAGGTGTGTCTGTGTGTGTGTGTGTGTGTGTGTGTGTGTGTGTGTGTGTGTGTGTGCGTTTGTGAAAGGTGGGAATTGAGGACACTTATATGTATACACACCAACCA
>JARFOD010026330.1:0-10772 GCA_031763545.1 Mopalia muscosa
GATTTAGACATGCAATCAAATATATTTTCAAAATATGTAAAACTGTAGAACTCTTAGAATACGATTAAACTATTGAGCGGCACAAAAAAAGACAAACAAGATTGAAAATCATCGTTCATTCAAAACATCATTCAAGTTGGTCATGGAAAGGTTTGTCTGTGGGCGAGGTGACCTATATCCAGTCACGTGGTTTCCTTCAACTCGATCTATTTTTAGCTTTTGCTCGAAGTGAAAATGGTTCTAGTCAGCTACCGCTTTTCTGAAAGTTATTATGTTAAATTTGACCAGAAAACGGAGAAAGCCGATTTAATAAGCCCACAGACAGACCTTTCCATTACCAACTTTAAAAAGATAAAGCATTATGATTTTGTACTTGTCCGCCGGGCAACCAGCACACAAAAAGTCACTTGCCCGACTGCAAAAAGAGGTTGTCCCGGGCCGTCGGAACACGTAATTTTCAAGCCCTGCAATATGCTGAAAAAGCTTTGAGCACAGCATTAAACAGCAACCTTTCAAAACTGAATTGGAGAAAGAATTTACATATACAATAAAAAAAAAGGCATTGGTTATTTGTACCTTTTTTCTTGAAAGTAATTTCAAAGGTTTCATTTCTAGGTACGGTTATTAGAACAACCCTTCCGAAAATTCTGGAGTATGAGAAAGATTTTATGTGCGGCAAATGTAAACATGTGTTCTCTGTTCAGGTGAGCATTTCTTTTTCAGAAATAATGACCCATTGCCTTGGAAAAGTTTGTCTACAATTTTGACAAAGCTAACAAACAATAAAAGTTACCTTGCTTTTAAAATTCTTCTTAGTTTCAAAGAAATATAATTATGTGGGAGTTTTACAATTTATCAAGTGTAAATCATTTAGCACAGGGGACAATCAGAACACATATATGAAAACCATCTTGAGCAATTTTTGAACACCAACCTCACATGTCTGGATTTTAGATGGTCCAAAATGTTTAAAGTTTTACGGTATTAAAAAAAAACAGGGTCTTTTGTCCAATGCCCCAAGCCTGTTATTTTTTTTTGAGTAGACAAACTAAATGAGTGATGACAATATTATAACTTGTTTCAGTGGTGCCTAGAGACTACCATAGCACCATAACAGTGCATATACTAGCACCATTTTCTAGAAAATGTCAATTTGGAAGCACCTCTATTTTTTGCCCATAAATGCTTCTTGTCTGTCAATCTAAAAGTCCACAAAGTTTTATGATGAAAATGTATATTGAAATAGATCTGAAATTTTATTTACTTGCTACCTGAATTAATATATGAGGTACTATTGTTTTGCCATTGTTCACAGACTGTTGACTTAAGTACCAAACACCAATCATACAAAAGCAGGTATCTTTGAATGTTATACTTTGGTCTAATTTCTAGTTCTCTTTTTTCTAGGCCGATATTGAACAGCACTACACAATGGTCAGACCAACCAAATGTCCAAATGAAACCGAAGATTGCAAGTCATATTCTTTTGTGCCTTTGAATGAAAGAGGTAGAAATAAAGATTTTGAAAGCTTTTTAGGAGATTTAGGTATAAATCTACCGCAATAACCTTTTTTCCAATTTATACAAGGACAGTGTATTGTATGCCCATCCATAAAATGTTAGAACATTAATCTTCCTCCAGTGTCAAGTAATATTCGCATCAAATAAACTACCCTTTGTTTATAGATGATCTAATCTTTATTAAATAAAATAAAACTGCTACTGTGACCTCAATTTAAAAGGGTACAAATTAGATTTCAAAGTAAGAAGGACATTTTTGCAATCACTACTCAAACTAATCCAGGGGGAATTTAAATAGAAAGTAAATAAACAAACAAAAATGTACATAACATTATAGAGATATTAGGGATTTTTGATTTCCTAAGCTACATAATATGAAAATTTGGATTTAATTTATTTACATTTTTGTGCTTTCTTTTGTGTCAATTATAATGTGTAGGTCCAATGAAATGTCGGAATTATCAGGAGATAAAGATACAGGAACAGGTACAGAGACTAGCTGTGGGAACCATCCCCCGCTCAATGTGGGTCACGCTGGAAGACGATTTGGTGGATAGCTGCAAGGCTGGGGATGATGTCGTAATATGGTATGTGACAGTGATGAATGTGGCCTAAAACAAAAATCATTTACCTGTATTGTCAATTTCACAAAGGCCTGCCGCCATGGCTTAGTGGCAGCATGCAGGCTTGCTAATCAAACTGTCCACTCTCAATTATATGAGTGAATTACATGATGTGGCTCCGGTGGTCTTTATGAGGTTTCCTCCCAGTTTTCCAGTGTAATTAGGCAAGAAGCCGTGTGAAGAGGACAATCCATCATCATAAAAGTGAAATAACCTTGAGTACGACATTAAACATCAATCAAATAAATAAACAATCAATTCTTTAAATATACACATAGTCAATTTATTGATCTTCCACCCCCTTTCCAATTTCTCACCAACCCCCTCATTCAACTTGACCCATACATTATTTTTTAAATTTCTGAGTAAGACATGGGCTTTCTTTGACTCAAGCTATGGTTGCTTGATTATCCTGAGGTGCTTCTGCATGGTTTTGATTCCACCCAAAAATCAGACATTGCTTTCATGTCATTGAAAATGTTCCATTAAGTTTTCCCTTTTTTACAAGAAGCAAATATTAAGCTAGGAGTTTCTTGTTGCCCCTTGAGTTAAGAAGCAACAGTCACTGTTTTTTCATGGTGATTTAAAAAAAAAAAAAATCCACACTTTATTTTAATGTACCATACAGTGTAATCTAGGATTGACTTGTATTCTGTCCTGCCTGACAATCTTTTGCAAATGTGTCTTTGTTGAGCAGTGGACTGTCATCATATCATTAAAAATAATGGCGTAAAACCCCATAAAACATACTATTATAGTACAATGATTAAGGTCTGAATGATTGTTTGTTTGATTAGAGTTTAACGTCCTACTCAAGGGTATTTCACTTATATGGTTGTCCATTTTATACTGTTCCATGCTTATGTACGGTGGAAAACTGGGAGGAAACCTCATGAAAAGCACCCTGCAATTTCTGAAGCCACATGGTGTGACTCCCCCATATTCCTGATGGTCGACAGGCTGATGTGAATGACCCAATGTTTACTTCTAGCAAACAAGCCCTCTGGCTGAGGGCAGGAGGTTTCCAGTATAGACATACTGCTTGAAATAGCACTGGATGTGTATACATTTTACGGCAGAGCAAAGCACTTAACATTTTATGGCTGTTAGGTGTGGCAATTATTGTTGAATACACCACCGTCATTTAAGTGAAATACGCTTGGACACAGCATTAAAATCCAATCAATTGGAAATCAAACATATTGGAGTGGATACGAATTTCTTTCAGACTATAGAGGACCAAGGTTTGATTTGTCTGCCCGACCCTTACAATCAAAACAGAGAGAGGGTCGGAAAGTATTGGTTTATACAACAAGAATGGCATCTATCTGTTTTAGTGGGATTATCCTACAGCGCTGGATGCCCACCTCTGTGGATGTGAAGTGTAACATTGAAATAGTGATGAGAGCCAATCATATACAAGTTACCAACGGGCAGAGAAATAGTATCCTTGTGACCCCAGAACTGGTATGGGAATTTTTCTATCACTGAAAATGTTTAAAAAAATAATTTTTTAACGTTGTTTTTTTATCTACAACTTCATTTACTTTATAACAAATATGTCAAGTGATATGAAATTTGATTAATGAGAAATGATCAAAATAGATCTGATCCGAAATTGTTAACCCTCCTTGAAACATGTTACATAATTCAAAAGCTTACCTTGTAACATCATACAATAACTTACATTATACAATAACTTTTTATGAAGCTACAAGTTGCATCAGGCTTTTTACTGTAACTATGGGTGAATGGGTGAATAGTTTTCTATTACAACCAGACACACACATTCAATTGCCATGTGAGTAAAATAATCTTCACAAAGTAAACAAACAAGTTTATTGTCTATGTTTTCAGAAGGCTGAATTTGACGAGTTTTGGGAGAAAAACCGAAGGCGCCCACTGTCCGGTCGAAATCTGATCATAGCGAGTCTCTGCCCTCAGGTGTATGGACTATACGTCGTTAAACTGGCTGTTACTCTGGTGTTAACAGGTGGTATACAGGTAAATTCTGCTGCATGTCCACAGGTGTATGGACTATAGGAAGTTTCTGTTGCCCTGGTGCTCTCAGACCTAAGGGACAGCTGGAATCAGATCTGTTTGTGGTGTCATTGTATTGTGTCTTGTGATTGTCCCATGCTGTCTTTGTTACCAATGGTGTTGGGGAACAATTCAGGCTGGTAATCTGTCATATGAGGAAATAATCTAAGTACTAAAATCCCATCAAACAGTCAAAATTTTGCCCCTGGTGTTTTTTTTTTTTTACAAAATTTTTAATAAAGTCAGCAACCTTAAACTTCATCATCATTGATTATTTCCATTTTAAAATTTTGACGGCTGGTCAAATTTGCAATAGTGCAACTGTAAATGATAGGAGATGTATAAATATACTGTCAGGGCCTTGTATGGGATCTGGAGACAAATTTTGCCGCCTATTTACGTGGTGTGTTAGAGGCTTCATTTTGTTTCCATATGTCCATAGCTCACAAATGATTAAACTGGATTGATTTTTTTATGAAAACGTCTGTATAGGAGAGATAATTTGCAATGATTGAACATATGTGCCTTACAGAGGATCTGGATAGAGAATTCATTGACTGAATTAGATTGTTTCTCCAAAATGTTTTACATTATATCCAGAGGTGCCATTATAATAACATCTTTACCTGTTTTTTGTATAATGCAGAGAATAGACC
This sequence comes from Mopalia muscosa, assembly GCA_031763545.1. NCBI lineage: Eukaryota > Metazoa > Mollusca > Polyplacophora > Chitonida > Mopaliidae > Mopalia > Mopalia muscosa. Next base: position 4,841 of record JARFOD010026330.1, read on the forward strand.
AATCTGGTAGTAAGGTCAGAGGTGAAATCCACATGTTATTGGTTGGCGACCCTGGTGAGTTATTGGAAGAATTTATTCAATAAAAGCATAATCTCGGACATTTATCTGAAAATATCTAGTCTTTTGACTTTAGATGTTCTTTTGACAAAAACTTAATTAAAACTAAGCAGCCCTTATCTAGAGGCAGCTTGACTAAAAATGAAGTTAAGCTAAAGTTTATTCTAACAACCATGATGACACAAAAGCTTCAGCACTGGTCGCCATGACAATTAAGAGGAACTTTGGCTAAAATGGCTTAGTGGATCGGGCCCCTGTAGTAATCTAATAAGTTCAACAATTTGGTTTTATATGTACTACACCATCACCTTGAAACTCACGAATGTTTTTCTATATACCATACAGGATGAATGAGTCCCTTGATTTCAAAAACATCAAATTGTTACTGGAAACTCAAAAATAAAGTTTATTGATGAACAAAAGTGCTTAGTTTTACGTTAATAATTTGAAAAGTCCCCCAAAAAAAAGGTTAATTGCTGTATGTAGAATACATTTTTTTAAATTTAATTTTCCAAGGACAAAGAAAAGCCAGCCGCCATTTTTTCACATGTTGTATTGGAGGGTTCCTTATTCTGGGCTGATGATCTTCAAGCTTAGTGGCAACATAAACTGATGCAACATCCTTGTTCTAGGTCAACTGTTTTAATTGCTTAAGGACCAAAATTGGATCCATCTAGACAAAAGTAACACAAAAAGTACTAATAGTATTTTGACCCTTTGTCTTTTTAAGGTGGACAGGTATAGTATCGATACTGTATTCCTCTTTCCGTATTTATCTTATGTTGTGTTTCTTCTTTTAGGTACAGGAAAGTCTCAGTTTTTGAAGTATTCCACTAAGATCACCCCTCGTTCTGTGTTAACTACTGGGATAGGGACAACCAGTGCGGGGCTGACTGTCACCGCTGTTAAGGCTAGTCAGATTTATTTATAGCAATCATGTGTTCAAGACATTTATATGTTGGGACATTAGTGAATTTACTGATTATATTTTAAGAATATATGTAATGATAAACTGATGCATCTCTGTATAGTGATATCTTTGCTTACGATACGATATTATATTGCCCTGTATCGTGATACCACATAATTGTGTATTATGGCTTTGCTAGCCAGAGACCAGAGTGCAAATCTCGGTGGAGGGATTAAAAATATGTATTTTTTTAAAATCCTCTTATTACTTTACTTCACTGAACAATTAATTAAAATTTGCCAATAGGGTATTTCTTCCTTACTATTTTTGTCAAAGTACGTTAATTCAGATCAGCCTAGACTGTTATCACTCTGCAAACAAGTCTGTTTTCACATATCTGTTTTACAGATTTTCAAGAATCTGTTAGATATACTGTATTTTCAGATAATTGATTAGCTTAAACTTCTCAAATCATTAGGATAGTGGAGAGTGGCAGCTTGAAGCAGGTGCCCTGGTCCTGGCTGATGGAGGACTCTGTTGTATTGATGAGTTTAACAGTATCAGAGAACATGACAGAGCCAGTATTCATGAGGCTATGGAACAACAAACAATCAGTGTAGCTAAGGTGAGGACAAAAACATAGTTAATCTACCCCTTCACTGGCCACTGTGAAACAAGGGTATTCTGCAATGACAAAATAATAGGAGCAGACTTCTGGGGAAATTTTTGGCTGTAAAATTTGACCATCTTTCCAAATTCTTGGGTTGTAATTGAGAGTTTTCAGAGGTTTCGGGGTTACTGCCAGCAACAATGTTTTCACTGTGAATTAACTTTTAATGTAATGTGAAAATAATAATCTTACCAATCTGGGAATAAAAAGTTTGAAATGTTTTTTCAAGGAGTTAATTTGTTTGCAATATAATAGCCCATTAGATATTGAATGGGCACAGACATCAAGTATTTATAAAGGGGAATTCATTAACTATTTAAGGTGCATATTTTGGGTATTTTATTTTTATTTTGCACATATATAAAGACAGTCATGTATATTCCTATATATTATTTGATTTAAACCATAATAGGAAGAATTCAGAAGACATTTTTCTCTTATTTCAGGCTGGTTTAGTTTGTAAGTTAAACACCAGAACCACAATACTGGCAGCTACAAATCCTAAAGGTCAATATGACCCTAATGAGGTGAGTCATTCACACGTTTTTGAAACGACTGCAGGTTGTTGTGGGGAGCTTCCTGTTACCCTTTGTGTTAAGGGGCAACATAAAGTCAGTCTGTTAGGGCGTCTTTGCTCTGAATCTTGTGATTGTCCTGTCTTCAACGTCGGGCTGGCAACCCCCATATGAGTGAAATAAGCGTAAGTACAGATCTGTATACGCAACTTGCCCGCGGCCGTGGCTCAGTGGTAGTGAGTGCGTTCCTGAACTGAGCATGCTGCGATTAACCCTTCACGGGTTCAAGTCCCCCTTTCGACCATCAGGTATATGAGCGAGTCACATGTTGTGGCTGTGTCAATCGCTGGGGTGGTTTTCATGAGAAACCCCCCGGTTTTCCACCGTAATAACACTGTGGACTATCCGTCGTCATATAAGTGAAATACCCTTGAGTACGATGTTAAACACCAATCAAACAAACAAACAAGTATACGCAACTGAACCCTGACAACACTCACAGTGGTCAACAAATTAAAAACATAGATCAAATCTGCTTTACATTGTGATGAAAAAATCAAGAAGACTGTGAATACTAGGAAAGTTTATGTTTTAGTTTTGTGGTTGTTGCACATTTAAATTAGCATGTTTATTTGTTTCAGTCTCTCAGTGTGAACATAGCCCTGGCGAGTCCTCTCCTGAGTCGCTTTGACTTGGTCCTGGTCTTGTTAGACTCAAAGAATGAAGACTGGGATAAAGTCGTCTCCAGTTATATCATTAACGAAAAAGATCCTATAGGTAAGTTTTTGGGTGAATCATCAGACCCTCTGGCTAAGGGCAGTTTGAAGAGCAGCAATGTTGTCTTTACTTAGCACTGGAGGAAAATTAACTTTCCCACAGTATCAATTAATTCAAATTTTATGGTTGTGCTAGTGTCAGCCATTGATGGAATACACTCTTGTCATATTGGGGAAATAATCTTAAGCAAGTAAAACACCAGTCAATCAACCAGTTAATGTATCATCTCAAGGCATAATAAACATGCTTAGATACTATGAAAGTCTACAGGCTTGAGGTTTTGTGAAGCTGTAAATGTACAAGCACTGTACTATGTAACTTGCTTGCGATGCAAAAATAAAATTATGGTGTGTAATGAACACTCAACATAAAAAATATTACAAGGTCACACTAATTTGTATATACAAATTAGTGTGACCTAATTTGTATATACTTAGTTTAAGCTTTATTTATGGTTCTTACATTCAAGCAATGAAAGACTTTTTTGCAAAAATAATGCCAGTTGCTAACACTTGGGTATCAAATAGTATGTGAAAAAAAAGTGTTTTGCGATTTGAGAAGGGAGTTTGGGTTGTAGTTTTTCACCATTTGAATGCAACACAGGCATATAACATGGGGTTCTCAAATATTCAAATATTAAATTCAACTGAGAACATCTGCAATTTACTATGCATTTGTAAATATTGGATTATCTGTTTGACACCATTTAACCACATCGTTAAATTTCTTTCATTAGCTTACATATAAAATGGTGGATCATACCGGCCTGTGCTCTTTGGGAGAACAGACAGAACAGGGTTTCCCATGGTTATGCAAACATTAATTAAGGAAAACTGATTTATAGGTTTCCCAAATTGTTTGCTGTCTTCATCTCAATTAGCCCATGGCTAAGTGGTTAGTGAGTGAGCTTTCTAAGCCTACTTCAAAGTACTGTTCACAGGAACGTGTCTGTCTGTTGACCCTCTGGTATATGAGTAAATCCCAACATGAGTTTCTGGCAATCAGGGGGGTGGTTTTTACAAGGTTTCATCTCGATTTTCCTCCTTGAGTACCACGTTAAACCACAAACAAACAAACAAATCGTCTACATTTGCATTTTGCAACTGATTTTGACAAATTTTGTCATCAGATTATCAATCAAGTATTTGAATGCAAATTTGCTTTGTTTTTGACAAAGAAACATTTATGTATTTCAAAAATCAGCAAACCAGGTGAAAATGAGCCTACTTCGATGTACCATTCACTGGATCGAGTCTGCCTGTTGACCATCAGGTATATGATTGAGTCACATGTTGTGTCCGCCAATCGCAGGGGTGGTTTTTAAGAGGTTTTTCTCATGGTTTTCCTATGGTTTTCCATTGTAATAAGGCAAGGAACAGTGTGAAGTGGACAATCCGTCATCGCATAAGTGAAATACCCATGAGTAAGACGTTAAACCCCAGTTAAACAAAAAAACAAACAAAGCAGAGATATACCTCTGTAACTAATAGACAGGAACCACTATGTATGTAATTACATTTTTGTCTTTACAGGTGATCTGGACACAAAGAGTCTGTGGAGTATGGAGAAAATGCAGGCCTACCTGTCTTATGTTAAAACAATCACTCCTAAAATCTCTGATGGTGCTGCTAGGTAAGAGTTAATGTTCACTTTGATTGAGACATGGGTAAAATGGAAGTTGTATTTAAAATGTTTTTAAAAAATATGAAATATTTTTTTAGAGTCGTTTGTAAACTAACTGTAATTGTGATCAGGTAGTCTTATATAATACAGAACAGTCAGTTGGTTTGATTGTATGGTAATTTGATTGGGGTTTATTGTCCGACTTTTTGCTTTCAATGTACCACTCACAGGTTTGGATCCGTCTGAAGGTGGTTGTTACAAGGTTTCCTCCTGGTTTTGGATCATACTAAAGTAAGGCATAGTGACAATTGAGCATTCCTTTGTCATATTAGTATAATATCCTTGAATTTGACATTAAATGTCAATCAATTAAACAAGCATATCACTTTCAATAATAAGTCAGTTTCTGGCTTAATGGGAAGCTAAAACCGCAACTTAAGTAGTTGAGAAGTCATTTATCTGACTGTTATGAGGTGAATAAATTTTAACCAACATTGATTTATGGCAGTCAGAACTAAAAACTCTATTCTATATTATGTAAATGTTTCCTGAAGTTATGCTGACTGATCTGAAAGAAAACAAACTGAAACAACTTGAGAATTTTAATCAAATTAATTTGAATATACCTGTATTTTAGGGTTTTACAGGAGTATTACAGAGCTCAGAGAGGGGCTGATCACAGGAACGCAGCCAGGACAACTGTCAGGCTCTTAGAGAGTATGATCAGGCTCGCACAAGGTAATAAGTATTTAATACTAGTTTACTGTTTACTGGTGCATGAGTATTATATAAATTAAATACAGCGTAAAAAAACATCTTTATAAACCGTTTGTGCTCATCAGACTAAGAAGGTACCGGTATTGATAACTAAATTCAGATTAGTTAATTGCATATATACAAAGATAACTTTAACTAAGTATCTGTCATAAATTACCTCAAAATTATTATAGACTAAGGAACTTTTCCGTAAGAAACCATACAGATTTTTAAAAACACAAAGTAGTTTGTTTGGATGCTACAATACTTTTACCTCTAGCAAAAACATATTTATTCATAAACATATTTAAATATGATTGTAGTCTTTTTTGCAGAATATTTTGGCAAAATATTAATTGGAACAGATTGCTTGTGGTATTTCACTAATATGAGGGTGGTGTATTCCAACACTAACTGACACAAGCACAACCATTAAGGACTCTACTGCTAGTCAGGAGTAAAAAATGTGACTCTTCTCTTTTCCTGGCTTTTGCGGGTATTTACAAAGGATGATTATATTAACACCATATATACTTAGAAAGCAGATGATTTCAAGATTCTAAATATAATGTCATATTATGATTTGTTTTATTTTATAATGACAAAAATAAAGAAAAACGTCAA
>JARFOD010026341.1:0-10772 GCA_031763545.1 Mopalia muscosa
AGCAGCACAGGATTTGATGACTCAACTGGTGCTTGTGATCCTCTTTAATGAATGATAACCAGAGTTACGATCAGGTTGTGAAAATTGAAATTAATGTATTGTGTTACACACAAAAAGTTTTACTTTTTTATAGAATATGGTTTTTGGGTGGTTTCTCCTTTAATGGGGTACCTGACATGTAGCCGCTTTGCACTCAAGCTTACAAAATTTCGTGGCCAGACAAGACTCCGACAAGCGCCAGGTTTGTTTGTTTCTTTGTTTGATTGGGGTTTAACGTCGTACTCTAGGGTATTTCGCTTATATGAGGACGGATTGTCCACTTCACACTGTTCCATGTCTAATTACGGTGGAAAACCGGGATGAAACTTCGTAAAAACCACTCCGCGATTGCCGGAGTTAGATCTTGTGACCCACTCATATACCTGAGGGTCTACAGACGGAATCGGTCCTGTGAACGGTACATCGAAGTAGGCTTAGAACCGCACTCGCTACCCACTAAGCTACAGCCGTGGGCGAGCGCCATAAGAGAGAAGTCCGATGGTACTGAATTGAGACACTTGTCATTATTATCCAATATTACTTGAAATGATCATGAAATATATAAATAAAGATGAACTAATGTATATTACAGGTTCTTTACATATACTGATGTTATATATGTTAGGATAAAATTTAATAACGCTTGATCAATCATGAGTCCTGAGTATTTGAGACTGGGGTAATTGACTTTCACGCTTTTTTTAACAGCAAGAGATACATTTGTAAGATAAAAGTTACAGATATATGAAAGGGGAAGTGAGTAGCCAAGAAGACAAAGTTGGCGAAATACGATGATATTTCTTACAGTAAAACCCCAGCCAGAGTCTTCACAGATGTAACAAATAGTTTTTTGGATAAAAGATGAAAAGAGGATCAAGATAGTTTATGAGGCTAAGCAGTTCATCCAAGCTGAACATCAAACCATTCCCAGACAAATAGGCTGTACATTAAAGCCAAATATGGAACCTAAGGAGACACTTAACTGGCAAAGATATCAAGTAGTATGTGAAGGCAGACAGATAAAAAACAACAATACCAGGTAATGCCAGAAAGAACCGTGGAATATTTGAGCTTATCTCCTTCTGATCTCTTTCGCGGTATAAAGGCGATTCCGAAAAAAAACTTGGTAATTTGTGCATGTCATTCTTAAATACGTACTAATATGCGACATAGGATATAGTTTTTAATCCGTGTCAATAAAACACACTATTTACTTTACTGATACATCACCCAATAATTAAAACTAAACACTTATGCGATGAAAGCCTGCAGCTAGAAAAATTCCAGTGTAAACTTAAGCTTGGAAAGCAATAAAAGTTATGTATACCGCTCCCAGGATAAAAAAAAACTAAGTTCTTTATAAGCAATTGTTTCTACCTTATAACACTAAACCTCAATTTAGCTAAATAGGTAAATTTGTTTCTCTTCTTTCGAAGGAAGCAAAAGTAAAGCATGTCAAAGAATCGTTTGGAAACCATTTCATCATCGTCACAAGTAGACAAAGGTGTCACAAAATGAGATATTACCATCTGGTTGAACTAGAAGAGTGAAAATACAATTGTCACAACAGTTGGGAACGATTTGTCACAGTTCACCCCAAGTTAACACAAGTCTTGTATCTTTTCAGATACTAAATTCAGTGCTGTGGGACGGAGAGGAGTGTTATTTTACGCTCGACTCATTGACAGACCGTCCCTCATTATAGTTTACGGATGTTTATTTAGAGAGAGTTTAAGGTTAAATATAAACCAACTATCAATCACTTGCCTTGTTTCCTGTCAGTCTTCAACGCATGGTAATTACCTAAACACTACGGTTTTGTTCTTTACCAACTATGTATGCTACAAGAATACATATCTTCTTTCCGCGTGTATGTAACGGTGTGTAACCTACATTATGTAATTAATAGAGAAACTAGAATAGACAGTTATTCTTTATAACAGAGTCTCCGTTAACCAAATTTTATAATACGATTGATTGATTGGTTGGTTGACTGAATCGTCAATCCACCCATTAATCCATCCGTCCAGACAGCCAACCAGCAATGCACCAAACAACAAATCAATTAGCCAACCAGATAGACACACTCTCCTGTGTTTTCTTGTAATATTTGTACAATTTTCCACATTTTTCTCTACGGAAACTTCTGAACCTTGTCTATATATGTTCATATTACCAATCTACATTTGTTCATATTTTCCAATCTGTCCTCTGATTCACAAAATGAAATTTAGTGTGATGTGGGATTGGTCTGTTTCTGTCTTGGCTTTCTTTGTTGCCAGTGTTAATAAGGGTGTTTTCCTTCACCATAAGACCTGCACTCCGGTACATGACATGCAAATAACCTCCTTAAGTACGGTGTTAAACCCCAATCAACCAATCAATCAATCAACCGTATCATCCTTCCATCCGTCACTCCATCCATTATATCCACCAATCCAACCATTTATTGGAAATTAGTGTTCCTGTATAAAGACAGTATGACATTTGTTGAAACACATTGCCCTAAGACTGAGGGCTTGGTAATACAGAGTAACAGTAATCATAACGCTTTCCACTCCAACTAAATATGGCTTAAATGCATGCAATTTCGGTCTTCCTCCTTAAAGTTAATTTGTGTTGTTACTGGCTCTTGCATACACTTATTCCTGGGAAGACTGCAACTTAATAACAGTTGGCTATATCTGTGAACTGACTCAGAGTGGGCAAGATACGTACACGTCATGAAAAAGATTGAAAAGACCCCCGGATTTGACAGTAGTAAGTAATAGCCTGACAAGGCTATCATCCCGTGAGATCTTAATCTACTACAGTTAATAACTGGGCACTCTATCTGGAGTTGTCAGTTATTAACTCGAACAGTAGACGGCCAAAATAGATGAATTCAGTAGACCAAGACAAGAACTGATAAGTTACTGATGAGATAGCGACTATGATAAGAAAGTTCGGTCGACCATAATTGCCTTAAATTACGCTGTAAGAACAGAAGTATTGGTGTACTGTTGTATAACGTGCTGGAACTTTGTTAAGATAAACTGTAATTGTCTATGCTGGATTGAAGAAAGTGATATCTATTCGGCATCACTAAGTTCAGATGGACTTAAATCAGAAAGACAGTTATGGGTTTCAGCTTCTGTTTCTGAAGGTTTAATATTTTTGTTGGTAAAATTTGTACCGAAACGCCAACACCTTTATTAATAGAACCTGAAATCTATAGTACATAAACTAGTCTTCCTTGTCGCATCATAAATAGTTTGGTTTTGAGTGGTTTGATATAGCGCTCATCATCTGTTATTTAACAGCTCTGGTAAGCGCTCAAGTAATATAAAGTAAGTTTAACGAACAAATATATGATACTAAAAAAAGACATCCTCGATATCATTGGAAACACAAACAACACAATGTAATCACAAAAAAAGCGCCATAAAAATTGACTTCTCATTATGCCATAATTTTGAAACTCCCACCGCCTGCGAGACGTATGTCTATGTGATGGCCAGATCTGTTTTGAAATGGCCCAAGGATTATATTTTTAGTCATCAAAGAGGCGATATATTAACATGGACATAGGATAATTGTTTTTTCCAAACAATAGCTTCTCTGTTGACCAGTCAAGATGCGTCTATTACTGACAGGACTCAGTTTGCCTTAAGAATTTTTTTAGCTGTCCTTAAAAAGCATGCGTAACTACAATTAGACATAATTAGCAAGACGACCCACGCTTCCAGTACTGGACGCCATTATAATTAACTGCAGATTTTCATTTAAGTAAAAAAAAACGGTTTCGTGAAAACGGTCTCTGAATCTGGACTCAATAAGAAATAAGCCAATGTAGTTTCAAATATGAAAATCACACCACTTCCACTATCATACAGAATCAATCAGTAAAGTTAAAAGGGTGTATATTACTGCTAGCTTGTTGCTCCAATTGGCCTACATAGAGAAAAACAAAATGACGTATGTAACTGGTAAAGTACCCATGGTTCATTTAGTTCCAAAACATCATTGATCGAGCCATTAACGTGCATGCCATGTCCTCAGCTCCTATTACCCGGTCTGGTCTATCAAGGAAGAAACTGCGCATAGAGAAAATTTGTTGATAAACGGTGTGTCATCAGTACGCCTGAGCCAGCGCTAGAAGAATTCCGGTACATGCTTCCGACTGACGTGAGATACAGTAATAGAGTTAAAGGATGCCGAGATTGGCTATAATGTCGTATAGCATTGATTTGTCTCACGTACCCAATTTTGAGATAACAGATTGACTGATTCAGAAAGCCATTTGGATGAAAAATTCAAGCTCACTGCAGAACACTTTTGACAAATAACATGACGTGTATGATATGAACACAAAAGAACACAATACGCTTCCTTAACCAGACATGTTAAAGCGTTTGTGAGATATACATCTCACTGAGCAGGACTTAACCCGGTTCCTCCATAGATATTACTAATAACATGCAATGGCTGCTATCTGGTTGTACGTAGAGCTAACGGAAAATTCATAGCTAAACAAAAATCACTCCAATGAGTGGTTTCTTTAAGGAATCTTTTAAACCATAAGGTATAAATGGGGCAGTAATACACATCACTCCTGATAACCGTTCAACACGTAATAGCCATGGGCCAGTTGCTCAAAAGTTGGTCAGTCGCTAACAACAGATAAACTTGATAAGAATTTTCACTTGATTGATCTGTCACATTCTACTGGGCATGATCGACCGCTATGATCAAATAGGTTGTGAACTTTAACAATATATTGCTACATAGTTTCAATTCCATTCACACTACCGTTACCAAACGGTGGTATCCAGTACTCAATAACGATTTAACATGATACAGTGTTTAATTTGACAGCTCTTTGGACACAAATTGTCTCTCCAAAATATAATAAGAACATTTACAAACTAGCTCTAGACAACGATGCAACGAAACAAATGCTGGGTTAGCTGAAAATGAAAATCTTGATTTTCTTTATAATAAATTACCTTGTCTGAATATCATATATACAAATATATGTTATACATGTTCAAATATATATCAAAGAAAATGATGCAGGCAATCACAACACTGTAGACTGACGAGTGACGACAGATCAAAATGAAACAAACAAAAATAACTACACTGGAGGCTCCCCAGATGTAAGAAATAAGTCTCAAAATAAAACATGAAAGAACAAAACCAAAAGTCAAAGTAAACATTCTCAAGACTAAAATGATGGTCGTATAGGAGAAATATGGTGCTAAAGCGTACATCTGAGAGTGTAAAATTTTATCTGAGAGTAGACAGAAGTCAACTGAAGAGAGAAGTCAGAGCACTGACAAGATATCCGGTGTAGCGCGAAAGAGCTTTTAAATGGTATAGAACATCCAGAGTTCAGGATAATCTCAAAGACCTTCACAAAATCTATGTTGTTTCAAACATGTGCTGGTTTAGTGTAACCTTTATATATTTCTCGATAATACTGTAGTAGTATAGGTATGCAATCTAAGAGCACTCTGCCAAAGTTTGTAGAATGTGATACATTAACCAGATATTTTAACTTCTACTTTGATCTGATGGGCAAGCGGCTATGTGCCCCAGTCAGTTGCACATTGGCCTACTGATCATCCTTTCATGTATCTCTCACAGTTGCAAGGCTGCCTTTAAACCATATTTGTTCCACCGCCAGACCCTGCCCACAAACGAGAAGGATCCGCGTCCAAGCTACAGTAGTTAACTTGTCGGTCTACTGATTTTTATTTAATTTACCGCTCAGAGGTTAAAATCATCCAGGTGACGTCAGCTATGTGAATCTGTCACGCCTGGTAGGTTAGGTTTCCTCCCGATTTCCCACCGTAAGTGGATTATCCGTCAAGGTATAAGCGGGGGATACCCTTAAGAAATACCCGAGACGAAGAAACCATTCACTAAATACTTAGAACTTAAGCAATACACAATATATTCCAATATGTGCATGGGATCATTACACACAAATAAAATTGTTCTTTACAATGCTATTGCTAATATGAAGACAAAAACAATAATATTTGGAAAAGATGCTTTCTTCTAAAGAAAGTGTGGTGTTAAGCCGCGATCAAAGGTTCACATTACTGCATAGACTTAGTAAAATTTCCTCCGATGGAAATGTTTGAACGCACCTGCAATGTAGGTTGAATATGACTTTTACCGTGGAATCAAATAGGACATGGCAGATTTCTCTTGTAGGCCTATATATATATGTGATCACGACTTAACTTTCTCCAAGCCGTTTTGTCAATAAACCCGAAATTGATAATACATCACGGGATCGTTCGCTTTTTTTAAAACAACATTGCGATTCGTTTGGTGCAATCCGAAATTATTGTTTGGGATTGATCAAGAAACAACTTTGATGAATCGGTCTGATATACAAAGAGACTGAAGCAAAGTTACACTCAAGTGGAGCATTACCTTACAGAACTTAAACAGTAAACATACAGTGCAACTGTAAAGCGAATGTTATTTTACCATCCGTTCATCGAGAGAGCTTCCTTAATTATAGTAGGCGGATGTTTATTTTGATAAGATGTAAGGTTAAATATAAACCAACCATCAATCACGTGTATGGGCCTGGTTTCTATCGGGAAAATGCGGAAAGATTGAGGTTTACTTCTGGTATAGAATTACTATACATGTAAGCCAATGTGCTGGTGTCTTAACACGCAAAACGAAGAAAATAGAAGACAGACTTTTTCAACCAAAAAGCCATCTCACTTTAGACCATCCGGAGTCCACTGTGTGAAGTCAGTATTAGTTTCAGTAATCCAAATATACACTGTGGTCAGAAAAATCCAACCAAATAGCGAACTATTAATCAATGAGACGGTTTTGACAGTTCGGTTTCAGCACTATGTACAACGCCTTTTAAACACTCAACTTTACTGAGTCTGATAAATGCTGGTTTTACATACACTAAATTACAACCTAATCCAGCTGCCTGGGCAATTAGGGAGACATTTCAACACACTCAAAACTAATTGGTCCCAATACTGACCGTGACATTATAATATTCATCAATTAGTACATTGTATATTGCATATATTATATAGAATAGAGTGTACGGTGAGATCACATTTTGACTGGAGGTAATCAAACCGTGAACGAGCTGGATTTTACTAGGGTTCTACTGGGTTTCCACCACACAGCTTTTACTCGGTCACCATAGTGTTCATGAAATATCATTGAGTGTGGTGTTAAACACGAAGACTCCATAACGACGATTCACAACTCTCGAATGGATTTATTGTGATAATCTTGAAAAGCCGCGTATTACCCAAGTTAACTGCAATGTTGTAGTCTATCACTGGAAGTGCTTGTTACATTTAATCTTCATCTATATTAATATTAATTTTGGTACGGGCAATGCCCTGTCTATTTTAACCAAATAGAGGCTCTAGCTATGGCTGATCATATTGACAGGACCCCTGGCGCATTGGCTCTTATTTTACAGACGGTTTTCCAACGAAATCCTTCTATGCAACTCATTCATAGAACAGTTTTAATTATAGCCTGTGGATATTCGTTTTGGTGGCACTTGAAATAGAAACCTGTTATAACTGTCATTTTTTTCTAATCATGTCTTGGAACTGCCATGATAATGAGAACAGACAGCGTGTTCATTCAGTTGTGAATTGTATAGGTATAAATAAATACACCTTGTGGTACTCTAGATTTGGAACATTATCTGGTATACAGCAACACAAAGCAGTCCTATCCTAGATAAATAGCAGAGAATAACATCTATTCCATTGAAATTTGTCATTCGGTGATATATTTAATGAATCTATGATATACAGAGGGTAGTTTTGGTTTTGTTTACCCACAAAACTCTGCAAAACGATATAAGCATATATATTATTTATTCAGTATAGATTTCCATATTTCGAACAAATGATCAATGAGTGTATTTTTCGTGAAATTTCACAACATTTATCAACAATAATAGAGATTTTAAATTGTAATGATTAACTCTGTTAGTAAGGCACATTATGCATTTTCAATTTTTTTTTTTTCGTTTTTTTTTCCTTGAAAACTTTTGTATACATTCGGGTCATCTTTAATAGCGGCATGGTTTTTGATTGATCATATTTTCAGCTCTTAAGTGGCATTCGGTATCTGAACTTAACAAGCTTGATAACGATCTCTGAAATGAGATAGAAACGTAGTATCCAATAAATTGAGAAGTTGTTTGTTATCCATACTTAAGTCTTTCCTTGTTTTATGTACTCCCGACTTCTAAATGCCACTTAAAGAATCGACATTCTGTAACATTCATATCATATAAGTGTATAAGCTTGTTAAGTTCAGATAAAATGCATGAACTAAAAAAAACATACCTCAGTTCTAAAAAAAATTGCGATTTTTGTTCTTATTATTTACTTTTGGGAAATAGTATAACTCTAGTCACGTCATGCTGTTTGCCAGTAAACATATTTGTGTACTATTTTCGTTGACAGACAAACTGATGAAATGACAGTTACACAGTAACAGGCCACCATCACTGCCGATTCGCATAAAAACAGTCGGCAGCTTATGACAGTGAGAGTTGATAAGTAAACAAGGAAAAAGGGCACACGAGATAAATTTGTCTGTGAATCCAAACTCTAAGAGGATACGTGAATCATTCTAAGTGCAACAGAACCAGTATAAGAGCCATTGCATTTCTCCATTTGTTTTAAATTTCTCTGCATGAAGCTTCAATGAAACAGACATCAGTTTCAGCATTAACTCAACTAAACGGTTACAGTGCAACCAATCCGTTGAAAGAAACACATCCCCACCCTTCGAGTGGCTGGTAAGCAATATTGTTACTCACGGTGAATCATCACTCAACGGTGTGTATTTCTGGCTAAAGGCTTTGATTAAAGATTAGGGGCGAATCACAAAAGATTGCTGGACAAAATGATTCAGTGTTTGCTGATAACAGTCACATGGCCTGAGAAACTGGAGCAATCAAAATATCGGTCGATTTGTAAATTGAAAGTTATTGGTCATGTTATCTGCATTGAGAGTTAATGAATATGTAATCTTCATTGACAGTTAAAGGTTATGTATTCATCATTGAGAGTTAATGGTTATGTAATCATCATTGGGAGTTAATGGTTATGTATTCATCACTGTGAGTTAATGGTTATGTAATCATCATTGAGGGTTAATGGTTATGTAATCATCATTGAAAGTTAATGGTTATGTAATCATCATTGAGAGTTAATGGTTATGTAATCATCATTGAGAGTTAATGGTTATGTTATCATCATTGAGATTTAATGGTGTGTAATCATCATTGAGAGTTAATGGTTATGTAATCATCATTGAGAGTTAATGGTTATGTAATCATCATTGGTTATGTAATCTTCATTGAGAGTTAATGATTATGATATGTGATATGCAAAGAAGAAAAACATTGGTTCAGTCCTGTCCAGCATTGGTTCAGCCCAGCCCCTTGTGGCCATACTGTTGTTGACTAACTCGCTTCTCCACACTTTCAGAATGTAATCTAACTACTATATGATGTTCTGGGTACACCTCCAAACTGCCATGTTCAATGTTAACTGGTTTGTAAGCTTTCCGTTGTTGTTTTATCGCTGAAGGTAATCGGAATTCACACTTGACTTCAGTAAGCTGTCAGTAGCTGAACAATAACAGCCCCATTACCGGTTGACCGCAAGGTGTTGAAAGATGACATTTACCACTTTACCTTTCCCAACTGTGTAAACGAGTATTAATTTCGGTCATGATTACTGTGTTATTTGTATAATACAGATCTAGCCCTATAACTTTCTAAAAATATACTGCAAGTAAAAAAATAATTGCTCCTTCCTTTTAAAAATATATCTTAACCTGATGTCATTGAATTTATATACGTTTTCAAAACCACCTAAACGTAGCCTTCTATTCACAATCTACCTCCGATATTATATTAAGTTATGTTTTACTTAACAGTTAAAATCACCCAGCGAGTAGACTATTCAAGACACATACTTATAACGCATCATTGAACGAAGCACCCACAAACCCATGTCATCTCTCCGGCCATTGAATCCAATCAGTCTTATCGCGGAACAAGCTGCTCATCTACACAGAGACACTTTGTTGAACGATTCGTCTTCAATCTGGCTGATCCGTTCCAAGAATCAGTACTAACCATTCTCCCGATTGATGGTAAGTACCGTTGATTAATGATAAGGGTGACAACGCTGTGTATAGTGAGAACACAGATATTGCCTCAGGTTACCAATTCGATAAAGATTTAGAAAACAACAGATTGGTAAATATAGCAATGCTTTTGTGAGAAACGTTTGAGCTCACTGCACAACAACACATTAAGCCATTGTCGTGTTTGAATATGTTTAGACTCATAGTATCCATTTGGTATAATACAAATGGAACCTTCAAGTCCTTCAACTTCACCTAAAAGCAACACAACATATGACTATGAAAAATTTGTATTCAAAATATAGAGACATATTTTGGCTGGTGTCTTCGGGAGTCATGTAAAAGCGAATGAGAGAAACGTGCCTTATTTTGAGTTGCAATACAAGTGCATCTATAGTCCAGTGTTTGGTCATTGGTTTAAGCATATTTAAATACAACACAAGTTTAAACACTACAGCATAGTCTTAAACACGATTACACTAAGTTCTTTAAGTGGCATTTAGAAGTTGGGTAACATAAAACTAATAAGAGATTCATATGGATAACAACTTCTTGAT
>JARFOD010026352.1:0-10772 GCA_031763545.1 Mopalia muscosa
TTATGTTAGAAATGTCATACTCAAATGCACTGGTGGGGCCCCTCCTAGAATTAATTCTCCTTGTAAATGCTTAGTCTGTCTAAATAGCTAATGTTTTTGGCGGCTTAGTTAACCGATTCCCCTGCGGTTTTATCACTGTTTAAAGCGATACTCCAAGCTGAAATAACCCTTATATCCGCTGAAAGGTTTTCATTAAATATACCTAAATATGGGATCGATTGATCGTTTCTTCATTTTATAAAATAACCTGAGTGTTACAGATAAATACCATCCTACGGCCACTGGGAGCTGACTTTTTGGGCGTGGCCAACCCGTTCAATGACGTCACGCGACTAACACTCTTCTGTGTTACAGGTTAATAACATTAGTGAACCAATAACCTAATATAGGTCATTGGTGTCCGCTGTCAAAGATTTAAACAGTCGACTCAACAGGTCTTAAACGACATAAATAATAAGTGAACACAATGATACAGTGACTGGAAAGGTTATACCAGTCAAGTAACTAATATACAGGTTAAAAAATGTACCTCTAGTAACCACTGTAACGTATTGTAATGTCCGTATAGATATTTTCAAATGATAAATGTTTTCTACGGTAATAATAAGCAGTCGTGGCTTAGTGGTTAGCTAGTGCGCTTCGGAGCCTGCTTCGATGTATCGTCGACAGGATTGAATCGGTCTGTCGACCCTCAGGTATATGAGTTAGTTGCGCAGTGTGGCTCAGGTAATCGCAGGGGTGTTTTTTACGAGGTTTCTTTCTGGTTTTTCACCGTAATTAGGCAAGGAACAGTGTGAAGTTGAGATTCCATCGTCATATAAGAGAAATACCCTCGAGGATGACGTTATATCCCATTCAAACAAACAAACACTATAAGACCAGTCCATACCGATAGACCCCTATATGTCTGAGCTTCTCTCGTATAGCAGCACATACAGTAGAATACAATAAGCACGTTCTCGCTTCCGACATCGTGCTAGCTGAATACAACCACACCTAAACAGCTTTACCCGTTTTGTGTTTTATTTATTTTTTTGTTTGTAGGGTTTTTTTTTATAAATAATTTCTAAGCCTACCGTACCACATAGTTTGGTTTTTCAAAGTTGACCAATAACAAAGCCGCATCCCAACTTTCAGGCACACTACTGGATTTATTATCATTTAATCTAAGCAAAACTTTGACTGACTGACGCCATAGTTTGATTATTGATCAAGACATGTTGAGGATATAATAACAACGTGCACTTAAATATTAAACTTACCCGTCTATATTGCCCGGGATTTGATGATAGTTAATGCCACAGCGTCATTAAATTATTTTCGACAACTGGGATAGTGCTCATTCGTGATCCCAATTAAAATGTATTAATAGATTAAATGTTGAATGAACGTTAACTTTGTTAACACTTTTCTTTAATGCTATGCTGAAAAAATCACAAATGTATCCAGAAATGTACAAAAAAAGGTATGTAAAAAAAATTTGAAGTAGGTAGATGACATTCACATAACATTAGCGATTATGTAACTTTCAGCTTTCTGTGTTCAAGGAGGTGTGCCCAGTCGGCCCATAAAGCGTCCCAGATAAGGGGTGAACCAGACGATCAGTATATCGCCTAGAACCTGGTGTAAAAAACTTTCTCCCACGTTAGTACATCCCGGTGGAGGCACAGCGTATCAATACCTCATATATATCGTTTGTATAAAAGTACAAGGGAAGACATACTGGGCTCGATCCGGCTTGTACCGTGGTGAAATATAAACAAACAAGTCCACAAATGAGATAAAATACATGATTTCCATCTGTCCGTGTAAGACAAACTGTTCATATTCAATTCCAAACAAATTTTGAGAATGATAGTTTACTAACATGACAATTCTGGGTTTGGATTTGAAAATGAACTATTTCTCACACATACACCGGAGAGACATATTCATTTTATGTGATTTTGTTTATATTTCACCAGGTACAAGCCGCACCGACCCCAGTGTGTCTAGCTGTGAGACAACATCTGTGTTTTGTGTTTTTGTTAGGATGAGCTGATTAAAGACCGGCCGTAAACCGTGTTCAGGTGGCATTGGTTGCTTCCAAGAAGCCGCCACCACTGCTTTGGCCACTTCATCCACTGATGTTTTAACTGTACTCTGTATCTGTGAAATAAGATCATCATTTGCCAATGATAGATTTTCCTCATTTGAGAGGGTGTTTTTGCATGTCTGATGGGTGATTTTGAGAGACAGCTTTCTTTAGCATTGTAGGACTTGCAGGCTTCACTTGAAGGACTTCAATGTCATCCAGGATGATGGCATCTGAGTGGCTCTTTGGCTTTTCATGTATAATGGCATCACATGGTGTCTGCAAGACCTCAGGGTTATCTTTGAGGAGGTCACTTAAAGGTCTCTGGGACTATAGATTTCGGCGTGGCTGCCTTGGGGGTTGATATTGAGCGTGGTGAGTCTTGGTCCTTGAACGACTGCAATAGTAGTTGCGCTCTCTTCATTATTTAACAGGTTCGGGTCAGTTTTTTATGAGTGTAAGTCTCTAATGCTCCGTTGATGTTCCCATTTACAGGCACTTCTTGATGTTTTTGAGACAGGAGTTTCTTTACCATGTAAAGCAGACAGGCATTTAATCCATCGGGCGATGCTGTTCTTTGGTTCCTTTAGACTTAACAGCCACTTTAGTGCTTGGTGATCGGTTCTCATCAAGAACTTGCTTCCCTTTTACTATCTCTCTTCCCTGTTGCACTTGTGAAAGTACAGACATCGTTATGACATCTCCTGCATCATTATCTAGAATAAACTGGCAACCCTCCTTTGGGTACCACACATCTTTGGTAATAACTTCCCAACCTAGAGGGTATCAAACCTCAGTTACTGTTGTGGGGGTCGCCCAATTAACTATTTTATGAACAATATCAGGGTTTGGTAAAACTCCATCTTTGGATACAACATGCCCAAGGAAAGTCTCTCCTGTCTTGCAAAGATGGCATTTTGAATGTTTCAGCTTCAGGTTTTCAGTTTTAATGCGATTAAGCACTTCCCTCAATCGTTCAGAATGCTCATGAAAAGTTTTGCATCGTTAGATGTATCAAACATCTACACCACTGTAACCCCTTCAGAGGTAGCTCAATTACCCGTTGGAAAGTGATTGGAGCGTTACATAGGCCGAAAAGCATCATAATGTACTCAAAAGGTCGGATTTGGCGCCAAATGCTGTCTTGGGAATATCCTCTTGCTTAAGCTGTAACAGATGTAACTGCTGGGGTGAGATCAAGAGTAAAGAACCAACACCATCCATCCACAACATCAATACACTCTTGAGTTCGAGGTAGGAGAAAAAAGCATCTTTCTTCGTTAAAGCATTGATCCTATAGTCCACACATGGTCGTATATAATTGTATTTCTTTCTAACCAATACAATTGGCGATGCCCAAGGTGACGGTCTGATTGAACCTTGTTCATGTAGCTTCCCAACGACTTTTCTGTCTTTGCCTGCCAAATCTATCGGAAGTCGTGTAGGGGGGCTGTTTTATTGGTGGTGCCTTACCGGTGTCAATAATGTGCTCTGTCAAATGTGTAAAACCAAGATCAAATTCGTTCTTGGAAAACACATTTTGATGGTCACACAGTATACTAAGACAATAGTTTAATTATTAAATTGTAAATGTTTGGCTGGTCTCAAAGGGAAGTTACATGATCAGGAATGTTGATTAGAGATAGAGAAATGTGTTCATCTTCACACGGTAATGGACATGGATCTGCAGGTGCGGTAATAACAGAAAGATTTAGTCTGCGAATTTGCTCATTGTTGTTTATAGCGGCTGGGTCTTCAGTGGCCATAATGATTTCAATTTGCTTAATATCGTAAGCAGGACCAATGTTAGTATTTGAAGGCAGTGATTTGTCCTCATTGAATGGGTTCAAAATTCTGACGCTGCTAGTGTGCGTAATAGTAGCCTCTACTACACATGGAGTAGGTGTCAGAGAAATCTTACTGGCTTTCAATAAGATAGTTTTTTCCATCGCTATTTTCTTCTCCTTCAACAATTAAATCTACAATAACTTCGGACATGGCAGGAATGATGAAGTGGTTTGCTATCCTAACCCGCCTCATTATTTATTCTGGTATCATCTGTAAAGGAATCTTCGTGCCTTCTAATTTCAAGTAGCCATCATTTAGAAGGATGTCTGCAGATCCGTTATGACCCTTTCTAAGAATATCTATTCCCAGAATAACATCATCTTCTATTTTCGGCACAATTAACCATCTTTTGAGTTTTAGAGAACCAAGAGTATAATTAATTAAACCCTTTCCTAAATATGTGATGTCTTTCCCATCAGCACCAGTGAACAACCGTGATACAGATTTTATTAATGTAGGCTTAGTGATGGTCGAAAGTTGTGTGTACACTCTGTTGGATACTATGGTTGAAGTAGCCCCAGTGTCCACGGTGAAATTTACATCTTTCCCTCTATGTCTCCACAAATGTATACACCACCAAATTTGGGTGTCCTCCTTCGTATCACATCTAGATCATCTGTTTCTTGACTTAATAATTTCGGAATGTTTGCTCGGGTGGCCTCATGGCCTGTTGAACCGACCCTTGAAAGTTTGTTTGATTGCCAGAATAGTTAGAATTTGAAGCCCTGCTTGTCTCATTCCAATTGCTTCTTCTGCCAGAGTCTGTTTGAAAAGAGTTAGTCATTGGGGTATTCTTCTTCAACAGTCCCTGATTAAATGATTTCCTCCAAAATTATAGCAGCCTGTGAAAACCCGTCGTTTACTAGCTGATACTTCAGAACGGAGACCATATTGTTTTCCATTTTGTGCATCTGTTTAGTTTCTTTCCAGTTTGGACCCTTGTTTGTGCTTTTTGTCAATTTACTGTTTATCTCTACTAACAACTTCTCTGTGATTGTTTCTGTTTCTTTGGATCTTTCGCTTTTCCCATGTATTTTGTTGTTGTGAGTCCCCTTTATTGTTGTCTTAGTTGTTTGTTCTTGTGAATTTAGCTGCATTGTTTCTATGAGGCTTACAACTTCATCAACTGCTTGATCAATGTCTCTTGGACCCTTAACATATTCTACTTGAAATTTGCATACCTCATCCGATAACCGTCCATAAATCTTCGCAACATGAATTCTCTTTGAGTTTCTCTGTCACAGTGGGCATTTGCTTTGTTATAAAGTCTCTTCAATTCTTCTGCATAGTCTTCTGCTGGTTCTCCAGGCCTTTGGTTTCTGTTACTTAATTGAGCACCAAAAGTTTTTGATGTTTCGACAGGTCTAAACCTCTAGTTTAACTCTTGGACAAGAGCTTCATAATTAGAACGTGTCAGGTGGCCATAGACAAAATCACCCACTCTCTCGTAAACTTGTAATTCAGCGACATCTTCCAACCGATTCAACCATACCAACCAGTGTATTCAATTTCCACAGACGGACACGGGTACAAAGTATCTCGCTTACCTAAGATATCAGGATGGCTTCTCTTGTACGGTGTGTTCAGTGTCTGCAGTAGTTCTCCCGATCAGCTGGTCGCGGGCCGAGGTAACATCTCCGGGCGAGTCCATCCAGGTCCCTAGGGGTGACCGTTACTACAATTGGAACAACATTTGCTTATTTAAAATCTACAGGAAAAAACTCCAGAGATTAATGATTGACTGAAAATGAAGATAGCGAAAACTAAATTC
Organism: Mopalia muscosa; assembly: GCA_031763545.1. Classification (NCBI taxonomy): domain Eukaryota; kingdom Metazoa; phylum Mollusca; class Polyplacophora; order Chitonida; family Mopaliidae; genus Mopalia; species Mopalia muscosa. The sequence goes on from JARFOD010026352.1 coordinate 5,694, forward strand.
TGTGGCAGAAGCCGGCATTCCTGCTTTGTTTGGATCTAAGTTATTTAATATACGTTTGAACGCTTTTGAAGGTTTGAAGCCGGAATACTCCTTTGTTTTTCTTTTACACTTTACCTTGTTCCAAAATGATTTACTGATAGATGCTTGGCCAGTCGACACTAGGTTTTCTACGTACTCTTTATACTTGATCTTTTGCATGTGTTTTACAAAAGTTATAAGTTCGCTGAAAAGGATGTATTCGTCCGAATGTTTACGCTTATAATATATTCACCGTAATATTTCGACCGCCAAATGTGTCAAACAAGTATTATTCTCATTTTACAAACCTACAAATTATCTGACAATAAAACGTAGTGGACGGATGTACCAGCAGTTTAAATGTGGAGATTTTGTTTTTAACATTGACTTTTTCACAGATCATACTTTCCCTCAGTCGAGATGCATTCTGACAAGCTGTGCGCCGATATTTGTTTTTTTGTTCTTCTGTATTTCGGTTTATTGTAAACAACGCTTCTAATATAGACGTATGATATAGACGACGTGTCTCGCTTTCATAAACTTGCTTTAATCACTACATTAGAGCAAATAATCATGTCTGCAATTTTATCTTCATGTCGATGTCAGCAGGCTGGTGGTCGGTCGATAAAATTGGCTATTTAAGTCGACTTTCTACCGTACCCATACATATGCAGCAATCGTAACTTGACGCAAGTGGAAGCTGAGACAATGCAGGTATGTTCTGTGACCGGTGTAAACAGTTTTCTGTGACTTGACGTTTGATGTTTCTTTCTAACTTAATGGCTTTTTTAATGACAGTTAAGATAAAACTAGATGCAGTTTTGAGTATCCAAACGTTATTAAAATACACTACGCATAACTTTAGTATTCATGTGGTAATTTAGAGGAATGCAAACGAGTGTATGAAAACTTTATTGACCAGGCTCAATTCTAGCCTGTGGGTGCATTTGCTCCAATAGTGGTGGTTAACAGTTAACGTACTGGGTAGGTTCTATCATCTTTGGTGATCTAAATAAGTCATATCCGCTAAACAACCCTCGTCCCCATCTTTGGACCAACACTTATTTAAAATAATTATAATACAATTGTCCATGTATTTATTACTTAGTTGCAAATTGACATTCCAACCAAATGTCAATATCTGAGGTCAAATGACCAAACTCACAAGATAGCCCAAAAGAAGTTACCCTATTGAATGGCCTTTACAGCCAACAGACAACATTACCCACGATGTTGTTGGTATGAAAAGCCCCATATATAAATCTCAAACATTGCACAGCATTTCAAAATGCTGTTGTGTGCTTGCGTTTGGGCGTAGAGCAAAAATAAGGATATTTCATGTTGTCCGCTTAATGCCATGACTTACTGCTCTACAGGGACGAATCTTCTGTGTGTATATATATACAAATTTAATTTGTGCCAAAAAGAAAACATTTGTTCGCAGTTGTTGTTGCGTGATCCGGATTCTTTTTCCTTTGACAGGCATTTATTTTCATGTTGATTGTTGGCGTGGGTTTGTGCCAGAATACCACGAATGAGTCAATTATCAACCAAGCCGGTGAGTTAGAACCAGTTCTTGTACAAATATATAATTTGATTCTAATCCTGTGGCGTGAATCATCCAAAAGGATGGAAAAACGCCACAAATCCTATAACTAACCAACCATTCTAATCCTTAAAACTAATTTAGGTTTGAACGCTTTCTTCGAAAAAATGTATTTGCTCGTGTTCATTTTACCAACTTTTGGTTGTCCTTGTTCAAATTTGCGTTAGCAGTTTGACATTGGTTATGTAGGAGTTATCTTGGTGTGTTTTTTTTAAGTAAGAGTTTGCCTTTGTGGTTTTTCTATAACGCATTTACCACATTGAATATTTTCCTCACTTCATTTTGAGGAGGGTTAGGAGGGAGCTTCCTGCTCCCCTGATGCTCTCATAGCTATATAAATGTCTTGTCTTCATATCCATGTGCTTTTTATCTCACTTTGGGCTGGCACGCGACCGTGTGAGTGAAATAATCTCACGTACGGTGGTTTAGTCCTAATCAAACAAACAAAACAAACTCTTTTCATTTTTATTCTCCACAGTGTGGGAGAACGACATTAAAGAACAGTATAAAGTGTATTCATACTGTTTCAAGATAGGTGATTTTACATCCCTTGCAACCCTTTACACAGACGATTGTATCATGATGCCCCCGGGCTCTCCACTGGCTACAGGCAGAGAAGGTATCCTTTTGATAACAATATAGACAATGAATGCTATCACCTATAAGAAGTCCATGTCCAATTCTGTAACAGATTTTCAATTGTTCAGAAACGATTGTCTGATCTTTGCATATGTATTATCAGTTAAGAGAAATTTCTTAACTGCAAATCCTCTCATTTATGAAAACTAATTAACTAGAGACATCAAGATTTGATTGAATGTTCCAGAATCTAAGATGTTAATAACTTTCTCGTAATTACACAGATGACTATCATTTTGTTGTTTTACCTTCTTGATTTAGCTGTCGAGGAAATCGCTAACGCTCGATTCGAAAGTGGCGTACATGATATTGTCCTCACCTCCATTGAGGTAACGGCAGAAAAGAGAAGACTTGCTCTAAGTAGGGGCTTGTATGTTCTGAAAACAGATGATAAGACTGTTGTCGACGTTGGGAAGTAAGTGATAGAAAAGTTGTTTTTCTGGGCCCGTCCTCTTCCTCTCTGGGTCGCCGATTCAAGTTCCTGCGTTATAAAAGTGGTCCTGATTATAAAATTTGCAACTGCTTGGAGCACCTTGTAAAGGTTTCATTTCTATGGAATGCTGTCCATAGATGGGGAGTGTATACCTGTATTTGACAAATCCTTAAAAAAGTTCGTTCTCTGGTGAGCATATCTGGGACAAACTAACACGAAATGTGTAACAGACTCCTCAACATAAAAAACTTCACAATGTCCCGAATCATGTAAATCAAACCTAGCTAGATAAGCGTTTAACTTAAGGTGTCGGTGATCTGTAATTCTGATTATATTTTGTTCATGTGACATCGCACAAATAAATACTTTTGATTGGTGTTCAATGTCGTACTCTTGGGTATTCCACTTATATAAATATGTCAACGGATTATCCACACTGTTCCTTGCTTAAATGCGGTGAGAAACCGGAGGCAATCTCGAAAAAACGCGAATGCCGGAGCCACATCGTGTACGTGACTCCTTCACATACCCGATGGTCGACAGACGGACTCCTACCTGTGGACGGTACATCGAATAAGGATTATTGAGTAGACACGCGAACGCCGCTGGCCCCAAAAGTTAACAGACGTCTGCGGGTCAATAAATACAAGTGAATAATCTTTTATCCTTCCTTCGTTATCCTCTGTAGAATTATACCGTTAGACATGACTAAAAATATTATCTTAAATATGATTGCTTCTAAACTTATATGTAAGCTAAACCCTTTCCATTATGTATCTATGCATATACTTAGTTAAGATAGCTGTGCTGATACTTGTATTAAATAGCTGGAACATACATGTATATTATATCTGATATTTACAACTACAGCTGATGTTAATCATTCAACATGGATTTCCAAACTGCATAGTTACCTCCAAATATTTGATGACCCTCTGTTTAAGGGTATTTTTTTAATAGTAGCAATAATGTCTTTACCTAGCACTGGAGGAAGATTACTTTTCAAACTTTCGCAGAGCACTTCTAATTTTATGGTTTAGTCAGTATCAGATTTTGTTGGACTACATCGCCGTCAAATGCCCCAAACAGTATGTAAAACAACGACCAATCAATCAATCCAAAGTATGCAATCTGATAATTACATGCAATTAATGATTTGAATTGATTGAACTCTTTTCAAATCTAATTTCTAAATTAAAGTGCATTTACACACACCTAGTGTGTTGGCTTTCATCTGTCCTTCAACACCCGTTTCCTCGGGGTCGACCTGCTAGTGTGAGTCGACCTCTATGGGTTATAAAATATGTCAAATCAATAGAGGCTAGATTTGAAAATCTGACATTTATAATAAAACCAATTCTAAGAAATATAATTCTTTTTTTTAAGGTTTCTAATTCTGTGGAAACGAGTGAGAGGAGTACCCAAAATCTATACAGAAATTTGGAATTCAAACAGAGGTTGAAAAATAAATCCGTGCGTGGGTTTCCTTCAATAAAGAACAAGAAATAAAGGATTATATAGCCCATTTGTACTTGGACCTTGCTATATTTATATCTATTTACTGATGTAACGGTATTTTTGATATTCCTTTGTTACTCCTATTAAAACTACAGCCATGATGGACGGTTCAGCCAAAGGTTATTTAAAGCTAATGTTAATCAGCTTGATACCATTATGTAAATATTCACCAAGACCCATCTGAATAATGTAATTTGTTGTAATAATTTAGCGGATTTACGTAAATGACAGCGTTTTAGTTGATCGAGAAAGAAAGTAGGACAAACCGACCAATAAAATGTCACAAATGACATAAATAAGCGAAGTAAGCCACAGCTCCCTCCCAAACTTTCGTTGAGCGAAAACCTCTAGCACATACCTTATTCGGTCCTTTTGGACTTTCGAGTTAAAATCTTGACAGGGCATGACCGTCAAAATTTTGAGTTACAGAGGCTGCAGTGTGATATATGTTGTCAAGCTGGATCAGAATGTAAACAACAGCCCAATCAGCCCTCCTTCAAATGCTGATAAATACACCTTTATGAGACCTATTTAGGCTATAATATTACACTGACCCGAAACCTCCACTCAATTACTTCACATCAATGCCAAATACTCCACCAAAAACAAATTTCCAGCGCCAGAACAAATTAAACAAGAAAAAAACACTAATTTTTATTAAGAACTGTATTCGAGGCTGGCAAAACGGAAGTTAATAATGGTGGCCTTGTGCCATATGGCATCGTGAGGGGGCACCGGAGTGCATTACAAGTGTAACGTCTACCCGGGTGTGATGGCTGTCGTTCTTGGCGTTAAATCCGCTGCCTAGAGAAAGGAGATTTGTTTGTTTGTTTGATTGGTGTTTAACGTCGTACTCAAGGGTATT
>JARFOD010026363.1:0-10772 GCA_031763545.1 Mopalia muscosa
CGCCCCCCCCCCCCCCCCCCCCCCCCCCCCCCCCCCCCCCCCCCCCCCCCCCGCACCCTGTGTGCTGGGACGCCGTCATAGGAGTTAAATAACCTTAAGTATGGCGTTAAACCCCAATCAAACAATTTATCTGTGTTATGTTGTATTCGTTTCTGTTCATGAATTTAAAGAAATATCGAAAAATAGGTGACGCTCGTTGTCATGGACATAGTGTGTACACTTTTTCTGATGCTTTTTGTAAACAATATTGTTTATGTGTGTAAATCCTGCAATATACAATTCTTCTTAAATATCTTGTTTTGTTGTTTAATCAGTTTGTTATTTATACGTTCTGACTCTATAACGTACAGTCAAGGCGACACAGAATCTGTTCTTTTTGGCATAATAAGCAACGTAAATTATGATAATGGTTATGAATTAGTCAACCACATTGTAGCTTTAGGCTATCTGACTGATAAGGTTACTACAATGCATTCAAGGATGGTTACCGTGTCATTTCTCCCCAATCCTACAAGACACAATGTGGCCACAATAATTCAGGAACTTGATCACTTTAGCCTTTCGATATGTTTAAGGTTTCATTGTATTTTTTGGAAATAAGGCAACAATTGTTTGTACAGATGACGGAGAGGAGAAGTAAGAATCAGGAAAATATAACAATAACAATATATTAACATACATATATATTGTATTTTCGTTATTTTGGGATTTTGAACAGATTTTAGTTCAGAAAATTTTGCAGGTAGAAACCCGTGCGGGAATCGAACCCACGACCCTCAGCGTTAGGCACCGAATCGCCAGCAGTAAATGCCGGCCACCTAGACCACTCAGCCATCCGGCCGGCAAAGTCTGAATTTCGGTTCTGTATATTAATTTGAAAATTTCTTGTGCAATTCAAACCAAACTTAGTATTAGTGGTCCATGTGCCAAGACATCACTTGGGATTGATTTCGACTTGTGTTGTCTTACAGATGAAGCCACCTGATGGCAAAGTCTAAATTGGGTTTCTATTGTTAACTTGAAAACTTCGATCTAACTAAATGTGATTGTTCCATGTGACAAGACGTCACTTGGAATTAGCTTTGGCATATGTTGGACTACAGGTGGCGCTACCTGGTGGCAAAGTCTAAATTTTGGGTCTATATGTCAATTTCAAACTTAGTTGGTATGAGTCTTCCATTTGGCAAGACAGAGTTAAGATATTCCACATGTCAAGATGCCGTGTAGGATATTGTTTGGTGTATATTTTGTCTATACATGCTGTCACCTGGTGGATTCTATTCAAATCCGATTTGAATATTCCATGTGACAAGATTTCTTCGGGGTATATTGCGACTCACTTGAGCCCTTGTTGTCTAATGGAAGTCAAGCGAATGATGGCTCTAATGCAATGGGATTTATGGTTTCATCAACATATTATCTCAAGCATCTCTTGTTAGATTCTAGACCTTGTCAAAATAATAACTGTTCATTTGTCTTGGAGTTCAGGTTTTATTCGGTGCAATCCCCTAGTATATATATCATACGTGAATCAGGACCTAGAGAGAGAACAGAACAGGTCCGTGAAGATACGAGATTGCTACAACTCGTACGAAACCTTATTATTTGAGACTTAATAATTCCGTTGAAGGTATGTGGATGATGAAAGGATTTATCACGGAGTATCTGTGGTATTAAAAAAAATTGTAAAAATCCCTGATAATGGGTGAAGCTAAAGTCATCCTGAATAAGAGAGATAAAGGTCATCTATGTCATCCACATATCGAATCGACGATACTTTATATAGTCTGTCAAAAAAAAAAAAAAAACGCATTGGTGAAATGTCACAAGAACGTGTTGAACTAAAAAAAAATATCGTCATGTGTACAATAGCCATGGAAGATTATGTTTCTCAATGTTTCTGGAATGGGACAACATGGCCAACTACACTAAAAAAATAACACACGTTGTGACGCCTTTCTGCGGAATTTGTGTTAAGCGACATGAAACATTCAGATTTTGACGAAAGCAAATTGACCTTGGAGAAATACTGGAGCGGTGATGGGTATTTAAAGCTGCAATTCTGACAATGATGTGAATTTCCCATTTCACTGTGCGTTAGTTAAAACATATCGAGACCTAACCCTGCGAATCGAAACACTGCGATTGGCCAAGTTGACAGACTCGGTGGAAACAGTGTTATGAGGTGGGGAGCCATCTCATACAAAGGCAGAAGTGAACTGGTGCTTGTACAAGGTAACCTGCAGGATGAGATTCTACGACCTCACATGCTTCCCTTTATGGACCGACAGAACTCCTTCATCAAGACAATGCCAGGCCGATATTGCACGTTTAACAGTGGAATGCCTAGAGGATGGGAACATTAATTTGCTGCCATGGCCATCAAGGTCGCCAGACCTCAATTCTATTGAGCATCTTTGGAACGAACTGTACAGAGGTTTAAACCACCATAACCCAGCGCATCAGACCCTTCCGCAACTGTCCCATACACTGCATGAAGAATGGGTTAGGATTCCACGTCCCGGGCTTGAAAGATTCGTTCAGTCTATGCCAAGGGGGTGTTGCATAGTGATTGCAGCTCACGTTGGTCACACACGGTACTGACTCTAGCACCCTTGTTCGGTTACGAATACGCCTCCGTTGCCGTCGGTCCATGGCGAAAACATTACCACATATTTGAACCGACTTTTACTGTGCTATCCCCCCCCCCTCCCCCCCCGGAAATATTGAATTATCAGGCTTTGTATTAAAGAGACAATTCTGTTTATATTTCGTCTATACGTTTCTGTTTTACACATGAAATATTTCCTTGGTCCTTAGTAAAATGGGTTACAATACCATAATGGTCGATTTTTCACACAGTAGGGCCTGTAGGCCTGTCACGTTTTCTTCTTCTTGGCTTGCGGGGACCGCGTTTACATTCTGGCGCTGTGATTTGAATACCAAATGTTTCAGAGCCGTATTTTGTGTTGCCTTTGGGTGCAGATGTACGACTGGGAGGGAGAATTGGCATATGTTTTACTTATGCAAAAATGAGAACTTGTTTTAAAAAAACGCTGGAAACACAAAATCCATTGACGAAAATGATACTTGCAGGCATTAGTTCGAGAGGACCTTCAAACACTTGACTACATTTTCATTTTTAACACCTAAAAATCTTGAGGGGAAGTTTAATCTGTTTGACCCTTATACTATCATCTCGTTGGAGTTGTCCCCATTTTATTATTTACTTGCCTCACAAATCCCTTATGTTGAAGTGAAATAAATGGGCAACGGTTTACATTTATTTTCCTCGTACAATAATTATAGATATATATATAGTTTTGATAACTTCATTAAGGAAAGAACAATGACACAAAACATATTATTATATTATTTGTTTTAATACCCATGTATAAATATGCACAAGTCCAAATTCAGTCACATATGTGAAATTAAACAAGATTAATAATTATTGTTATTGAAAAAGGACGCCCTAGATTTCTTTTCAAGTGACAAGAACTAGTCACAGAACTGGGTTGAAGGGCGCACACAAAATGCACCCCCTTAATGGAGCAATATCACTCGAGGTCAAAGATTGTTCAGGGGTGTGCTGTACTAGTGAACACGCCAGCCTAGGATGATAACTAAATTACATAATAGCTCTGTCGTATTTGACCAGAGTCAATCTTAAACAATCATATGTGTGACCCGCTCCAAGAAAATACGGACTAAGTCGCAAATCATTGTTTTGAGTAATAAGCTAAGTTTAAAAATAAACTGAAGCAAATGTGGAATTTTTTTAATGTAAAATAAGGTTAAGCTGCTAAAGACTGTGGATGTTTTTGTTTCCAAAACAATTATTGAACTTTGAATCCTGTTTTCTAAAACAATTTGACCGGAACAAAGGTAGTCTTTGTCAAACATAAATGGCTATAACGTGATTAGTTTTAGAGATATTGTTGCATACTATATATCAAAACTCTTTTCAAATATACCCTTAACTCAGTTTTGTGCGACTTAGTTCGCATCTTGCTGGAACGGGTCACATTTGTCTAGCCAACGAGAGCACCAGTCTGTTGTGGTAATGAATACAGCTATTTGAGGTAAATAATAACAAACAAGTATGACCTCTTCCCCATACGCATACGTAATCAAGCTTCTGACCAATCAAGTGCGTTAGATTTGTCACCATTCGAGATCGATTTTTGTCGTTAAATAGATGGAAAAATGTTTTTTGGGACAATTTTCAACAATTATTAATGCTTGTCGAAATTCAACTATTAAAGTGAAGCGGGGGTTCCGGTCACTTGCCAACGGGATTTGAAAGCAACTTACACTCCCGTTTGTTGGTGACCGTTGTGTGGCTGGAAGATATGTCTTGATACAATGGCGAGATTATGTTTGTCAAAATATAGCCAAATATATCCCTTTTTGAGCTAAAACAACCTTACAAAGCGTAGCCGAAGCGTACCTTTTACTGCTCACTATCTTTATAAATTGCGAATTTTGCAATCTGCCAGCAACTCTACAATATAACACTATAATTGTGGATAACTCAACTGAATAATGACATAAGTAAGTACAATAACATAACTGTAAGTTAAAGGGTTATGGTAGAATAGTTAATGAATTTGTCAGGCAATGTTCGTGTTAATGTTTATCCTTTTGCCATCACTGGAAAAGTGAAATAATTGTATTACACATTCTGTTATGCGATGGATCTGGTTTACGGAGCGTTAAATAAAACAAAACCGGACGTTTGGTAATAGATCGGCGATGGATGAGAAGGCAAATATAATCATATCACCAATAGGAAGGACACTATTGCAACAACAACGGTCAGATCTGAAAAATAAAATGCAATATTAGAGTTACACATACATGATGGTATATTGCAATGATGTTAGAAACAACTAAAGGTTTGTACTAACAGCTTTCTGCAGTGGACAAATTTAATGTTGTTAGTTTTCACTAAATACTAGATGCAAATAATAATGCAAATATATATATATTTTTTTGGCACTTTTAGACTGAGAACTAGGGACACGTGTTGTCTGCACTCCGTTTGAAATTTTATATACTACTGCAATCCCAGTAACTAACACCACACTCTTGTAGCTTTCAAGGCTCAATACTGAATGTACATGCAACATAAGAGTTAGTAAGGGAAGGTTTTAAAGAAAGGTGTGAATATAAAACCCTTGTCTTTCTACCCCATATACCCACTGATCTGTGAAGTGCAAGTAAAAACACTAGTCTAGTAGATTCACACAAAGCAACTGAAAAGTGTAAGTGACCAGCAGTGTAAAATTATCGTGAGTGACTATTTAAAGAAGTGCTGGACACAAGTCGTAAACTGTAAGTATAAAGCTAATAGGGATGATATCGAGAAACCATCTCAATGAGAAAATAAATAATCAGATTTCAGTTTTGCCTAGATATTTCTAAACATTCATTTAAATTTTCGATGACAGCTTTAATTCAAAAGAACAGAGAATTGATTTAATTATACCTCCAGGTATATCGTCTTATTGCTGAGCTATTCAGTCAGCAATTAGTCCAGGCCCAGGTTCAATTAAGATGATCTTACCTAATGAGTAGAATTTGCCAACTCCGCTAGCCCTAGGGCATTCTGAAAAGAATCAAAGCATGTGACGGTGAGAAAAATGGTTCGTTGCAGAAAGGATATGGTTTAGGATGATCTCGAAATAGCAACTTAGAATGTATGGATTGGAATTTGAATAGTTTGCTGAATCATGAAGCATCGGGAACCTTGGCCTCGGGATAACATAAGGGCGATAATAATGAAAGGATCGGTTGGGACTGACTTACTAATTAGACCTGATTTTACTGGTCTCCATGATCTATTTGTTTTATTAATATCTGGATATCGCAAGTTGCTTTCTTATGCTACTCACCATCAAACTGATTTTACCACCTACGTCATACTGAATAAGGGCGTATACATTGAAGAATCAGTGAAGATATACCAGAACCATGGTGTCTCCTAATCTTTTGCTATGTCACCTTAAACTAATAAATACTCTTATAAAAAGACTGATGGAAATTCCAGAAATTTGTAATTCTCTAACTTTCGTCATAATATGAAACCAGACACCAACCGGAAGGAAAAGCAACAGATGACGGTCTCACCATTTCCGTGTGGTGTGCTGAGGTAGTTTTCAGGCTTCATACAAATTTTCTGAATCGCCATTTCAACCATGGACTTGTCGGATGGAGATAACCAGGCACTGCGGCTCCAAACCCACGACTCTATTTTAGAAGAATCACACGTGCCGTTTGCCTGTATTTCGGGACAACCATAAGTCACGGCATAGTTATCGTAATCAGTAGCGACAACCCAATATGGCGTCGTTTTGGTCCCTAAAATAGATAAATTGAGAAATTGAAAACGTAAAACAAGACTCCTTGCTGAAGCATATGCCTCACAACTTAGCCTGTACAGCATATACAAAGTGTGGTTAAAATGGAGAACACACGAGATCTTATTCCTGTATATACAGCCTTTGTAAGGTAAGGCCTAAGTGAGACAAACGCCCACCTAAAAGAAAACCTATCGTGTCAGTGTTAATAGCATTTTTTCTCTTCAACCTGATTATATATAAACCATCAACAATTGAGTATTTTTAACAGCAATTCTGTGGAGCCATAATATGACTGGTATGTGTTTATTAGCGTAGGGACCCGACACTATTTTTTGGGGCAAAACTCGGAAAATTATAAGATAATTATCTGACAAACGTCAATATGTATCAGTGTCAATGTTTCTTTTTTTTCTTTTCTCTGACTTGATTATATATAAACAAGAAACAACTATGTATTTGCAACTGTAATTATGTGAATAAAATGTCTGGAATGTGATCATAGACAGAGGGACCCTACGTTGTTTATTATGGGCAAAACTCAGGCATTTGATTATTTGACATATTTTTTTGGCAAAACATCCCACACATAGATAACGATTGACTTATCGTTGATCATGACATGTACAAAAAAAAAAATCAAGGGATGATATACGGACAATTTGCAGTCAGTACCGGTATCGGAATGATTTCATGATTACACATGAATGATTGGATAAAGTTGCTTGCACTTGTTGAGAAAATACTTCGTGTCATGCCAGTAACATCTTGTTAATCAGAACGTCAATTTGGATGTTTCAATAAACTTTCAGACATATTATTGGGATGGGGGAAAAAAACAATTAAAAAAAACCAGGGCTTTTCTTTCAATATTTCGGTTACTTTTGTTTCAATGGGTATTAGGGTGCTTTTTTCGACAGTTTAAAGGAATATAGCTTAAATATAACGCAATTCGAGGTTTTCATTCGCCGTCACCCACACAGAGTTCAGACATAACGTCTTAATGAAAAACGCCTAAAGAAATTGTCTGATGGAGGGACCTGATTCAGTAGCAATCTCTTCAATATATTTTTATCATGCTCTGAAATGTCATATCAACACTGTGTTGAACTCCAAAATTGTCCCGATATAAAATTCAAATGTACTTCGACCAGTCTCCATTAATTACTGTGTATATCTGTCTATTAGCGGTACATACCGTACATATATATTTATTCATGATAGTTTTTTTCGAGCAAATAATACATTTTACGGGCAAAAAATAGTATGCCGCCCTAAACATACACCATCTCCTACGACTATATGCAGCGGAATGCAGCACAAATCAATGATGGTTTGAGAAATTGTAGCCTACGACTTCGTTTTCAATAACAGAAATTGACTAAAACTTTTTTTCAGTCCTTCTTGTCCGAGGCCTGGCACGAGAATTAACACAAAATATCAAATATAACAATTGAAACTGCATTGTGACGAGTTGATGTATCAATTGGGTAGTTATATAAACTAACTTAGCTGTATTTAGGATGACAATATCATGACGACAGTAGACTAAGATGGTTTAAATATTAAATTAAATAAATTGTTTATCTAGAATATCCCACCTGTATGACCCAGGACACATCGTGAACCCGAGTGCGGGCGATCGAAAGCTCAAGGTTTATGTATTTACTAATTTAAAAAATCTCACAGCTTTCGATTAGGACAACATTAGGACGAAATCATGTGGTCTTAAATATTTTTTTAAAGTATCCCGTAATACCGAATTACTCACTTGGACCACTGAGGAAAATAGTCGGGCGAGACAAGGTGGTCTTAAATATTAAGTTAACGTATCTCCTAATATCAAACTACTCACCTGAATCCCCGACAACATTATCAGGACGAGTGAAGATTAGTTTTCCAGGTGTCTCTGTTAGAGAGAGAGATCCGGTGTAGTAAAAGCACTCCTCGTTTATGGTTGGTCTGTAACGACAAAGATAAGACCATTAACAGCTTTATCGTTATGTTCGGTGAAAACTGTTTAGTTAAAAGCAAAGACAACCGTTTTTTATCTAATCTTATTTTTTATTGCATATTTTCAAAGACAACGATCTGTATTCCAATTGCAATTGAATTAACGTAGACGTTAATTAGCTAATTTATGAAGCGTAACTGACGCCATTGTTCGAAAATACGGTAGTCATCTGGTCGAGGCTGTCCTCTATTGCCTGCACTGGGGGATGTTTTCATTCAATGCCGAAAAGGAGAGTTCAGTCCCCAAGAGAAACAACAACAGCGAACAATGGTACTAAAAACCGGATTTTTTGAAACTGTATGTCAACTGAATACATGAAAAACTGAAGTATTACTCAAAGAGCTATTTTGATATGTTTACAACAGATTTACATTGCGCTCGGATAACCACGGTTACGTATACGCCTTGTTGTTACATTCTACAGATGCCTTCCAATGCTGACTTAAGCAAACAGACACACTGTAGACCGAATGTGTTTTCGAACAATGACGTTAGTCCCGTTTGTTAAATTAACTAATTAAAACGGCTATGCTAACTCGAATGCAAGTGCTATACAGATACTTGTCTTGAAAATGTGCACTAAAATTAATAAGGCTAGGCCCAAAAACAGTTGTCTTTCCCTTTAAGTAAATTTTGCCGGATCTCGAACCCACGACCCTCAGTCAGGCACCTTATCGCCAACAAAAGAACTGCCACACACAAAGACCACTACTTATGCTTGATAAAAAGCTTTAAAACATACTTCGAAACATTGCCTTAACTACGCGGATAAGTTTTAAGATCTTTTATTTCGGGGTTTAAGCTTGAGCCAGAGGTCTTACGCGCCGAGTGTTTTGACGAGGTGTCAAAATGAGGACAAAGGTATATAAAAACCTAACTATGACCGATGTCGAAGGTTTAAACACCATTATAACCCGGAAAATGGTGTTTTATTTAAAGGTTTAAGCTTGAGCCAGAGGTTTTACGCGTCGAGGGTTTTGACGAGGTGTCAAAATGACGACGGAGGTCTCAAAAAACCTAAATATGACCGATGTCAAAGATTTAAACACCATTTTAACCCGAAGAATGACAGAAAAAGAGCTCTCCCGTGGCCCCAAGTGGCTCTTCCTAATTCCTCCCTTGTATGCAGTAAGCTGTCCACAACCAATCAGAAAGTTGCCTCCCTTGGCATCGCGTGATACCATGACAACGCCAACAGACTCATCTGAGATGTAAAACAGCGAAAAACGCAACAGAAAAAGCCCTTCAAAACAATATTTATGATATTTTGATGCCATAATTTATAGCGATTATGAAGTAGACATGTTTGCGACAACTAATTTCCTGTTTGTGCTGTATGTTTAATAAAATTTAAAAAAAAATTAAAAAAATAGAAGTGGAGGCGGCCATGTTTGATTTTTTTATTATCTGAAATTTGGTACATGGACAATCGCACGCTGGAACGTAACGTGTGTTTATTTCTTGTGAATTGAAAATATCACAACACCACAAGTTCGTTTACAGAATAATGAATTTATTTATTTAAAGTATAGGCTGTTTTTGTCTTCGAGATGGATTTTAACTATTGGTATGCTCATGCAGTCCGAGTCTGCGAAGGGAAGGAGTTGGAACTGCGATAACGAAAGCGGTCATTGTTGTCTCATTAAGACCACCGAGCTATGTCCTTGTTATGTATATTTGCGCACGGACGTAACCCGTGGAGGATTAGAATTAATGTATTAGGAATTTTATGCGCAGCTAAATGGATCGAAAAACCTAGACCAATTTAATAATTTAGGTGAATATTAACATTTGGTTTCGTTTTTGTTGGGATGTCAGTTTAACTCCATCTTACTGACTTCTAAGCTTGCTGAGATGTCTAGGGAGCCAACAACTACTGCTTGTGATTTAATGACCGACTCAGAGGATTATGGGTTCGATTCCCGAACTTTTTATTTTTTTATTTTTTTATAATTTTGTCAAATTTTTAGCGCTCTAATCAGTAAAGATATTTTTTTTTTTCAAAAAGTGCAATTTTGAGGCTTCAGCTATTTCAAATATATCTTTGCAGGTATTATCAGCTTTAATTGAAAAGAGTTGTTATATATACCTTCCCATAGCGTTGACGTCCATTCCACCTGTCCTCATGTTAATTGTGTAGTGGTGTTCGTAATCACGGAATCGGTACCTCTCTGGGACGAATTCAAACGACGACCACTGTATCTCAAACCATCGACCCTCCATCTAAAGATACATCATGATGACAATTAGGTAATTCATCTGCTATAATTAACTGATGACTTAATTTTAGATGACGATGACTAATCGATGGTTGAACATCAGATTTAGGTTGGCTAATAGGACGACGCATGTAAACACATACCTGCGCGGGGGGGGGGGGGGGGGGGGGGGGG
>JARFOD010026374.1:0-10771 GCA_031763545.1 Mopalia muscosa
GCACATTCCAGTTTGCTTTATTCATAATTACCCAATGGCAAACAGAGTTGTGTCCCAGTGGTAACACATTTGGAACGTCACTGGAAACATTTCTCTAAAACATCGTACATGTTTTCCTGTTTTGTGAATTTGTGCATTTCGCGGATTGCTGTCTCATACACTGGAATCCCAACGAGCCGGTTAACGCCGGTTTCTGCTGGGGTGCAATGATTCGGGTTCCCTTTGAAATATTTCTGTTTCCAACTCCTCGTCCGCATTTTGTACGGTCCACACCATTTCAGCTTCTCCACCATTTAGTTCACTTTTTACCGGATTCATACCAGTCTGCCTAAATCTGCATTTGACGTATCTACAAAACTCATTTCTTCATCCGAAGAGGTTTGTGTTTCCTGCAAACTAGGCTCTGGTCCGCTTCGACTGCTTCTTCCCTACCTAAACGGTTTCCCTTCATTTGTCAACCATCTTTTTACCAATTTTACGTAAAAGTGTCTCCCACTAAGAGCTTTCCCCGTCTTAGGTTTTGGTCGTGTTTTTTTTTTTCGTTTTGTTTTCGACCTTCGCCATGTGTGCTTCCACGAGTTCATTATATTACCCATTGTTTCTATTGTAGGTTAAACATTCCTTGATGCAATAATATTTGGG
The DNA here is from genome assembly GCA_031763545.1 of Mopalia muscosa. Lineage (NCBI taxonomy): Eukaryota > Metazoa > Mollusca > Polyplacophora > Chitonida > Mopaliidae > Mopalia > Mopalia muscosa. The sequence goes on from JARFOD010026374.1 coordinate 643, forward strand.
GAGACGAGGCTCTCTCCCAAATATTTAACCATGTGGTCAAAATCATGTTGCCTCGTGAAGTACACACTTATATGCATTGTTTAAAGGTGATAGTTGCTGCTACCACCTTGAGTATTTGTCTTCTGCAAAATTTCCAGCATGGTGAGAATTAATAGACATGTTTAATCACTCACAAGAGCCATTTCTTATAAGGTGCAGTGTTGTAAGATGCAGTGTTGTCCTACCTTCTATGTGTCTCTTATCTTACAAAGTTCCACGATCACCATAGCTCCTAGCTAGCACCCTGGTTTACGTAAAGACATTTTGGAAGTCCAACATTCTTTATACACACACAGCGTCAGAAGACCATCCCCCCTGATTCATTTGTCTTTTGTTGTACTTCGCACAGCTGTCATACGACTCCAACTGTGCCAGCCACCGTTGACCCGTCGCATCAACCTTCTTGCTAGTTAGTACATGGGTCAGTCTGACGCTTTCTGTGAAGATAAGGACAGAACAACCCTATGGGATAAGATAGTCATAAAACTCGTCGACCATTGCCCACTTTTAGGGCAGGAATTCCAAAGGATGCTCAGGTTAGATTTTTCTTCAGAAGACATGCTATGACTTGCATACGCTTCAGCACGTAAGATTCCAGCTGCCAAGCATCAGCGTTTAGCTCAAAAGATAGCGCATGATCTACACAAGCAGATATGGGGCGAATCTAGATTCAGAGTTCTGTATCTCTGATAGTTTATCATATCATGTAGCCTTATCTAGATAAATAGCATCGGTCAACCCTTTTTCAAGGGTTTCAAACAAATATTGTTCTCCTTCATCCTACTCAAACTGAGTGGCATTTGTAAATTTAGATTTCTTTGATTGCTTGTGTTCGAAACCCTTCCGTAGGTTTGAGCAACTTCTGAAAATCCCTCTATGTGTCTTCTGTAGTTGTCAAGAACCGACTTTTGGAAGGTTTTTTCTTTAGCCAAACTTGTGTGATCTGACAAAAGGCTACAAAAACTAATAAATCATCACTGAACATCAGTCATGATGCAGACTGCAAGTTGCCTAAAACAGAGTTGCATAAGGCACTGGAATGTGGCTAGACTGCGAGTTTATACCGCAAAATTCCAACGGAATTGCTGTGAATGCGGTTTTCTCTCGATCCTCTTCGGTCATCTCTACCTGCCATCAAGCTGACTTAAAGTTTAACGTGGAGTAATATAAAGAACCAGCCATGCAAGATTTCAGTGTTTCATCTAATCGGGACAGCACAAAGGCGTCTCAGCTCCTTTTTCTGTTGGGATTCCTGAACTCCACGCAGAAGCGTATCGTTGTCTCTCTTCTGCACAAACACAACTGGAAATGCCCTATGACTATCTTTTGCGATTGAATTATCTCGCTTCCCAACATACTACGTTTTGTATTTAGATGTTTACAGATATCCTCGTAAATGGACGTTGGTATCCGCCGATGCCTCATTTTCATAGGTATAGTGTTGCGAGTAGTTATTTTAATGTTAACAAAATTACTTTTATCTGATGATAATGTGTTGTTTAAATTAATGTAAACAAAGTATTGTCTTTCTTTTTCTTATCTTAGTCAATACGCGATGTTTCACTAACAAAAATCCACCATACTTAAGAAACCAAACAGGGCATACTAAAAAATGTTGTGGGGTTTTTAAAACACCTTTTTTTGTTTTGAACGAATGTTCATGTTAATTTAATAACTGTTATATGATTGATTGGTGTTAAATGCCGTGTTCAGAAAACTTTATAAATTTATATAAAGCTGATGGAGAAAAAGAAGATAAATAAACAAACAAAAAATGTTTCAGATACCGCGGATGTATCACAAGTACCTGAACATGGAAAAACAAAGGTAAGTTATTTGGCACGTTCTTTGTTTTTGTATTTCTACATATATCCATTTAAACACCACTGATAGTTTTAAAGGGGAAGACCACCCAAAAACCGTATTCTATAAATAAATAAAAAAAATTGTGTGTAATAGAATACATTAATTTCCATTTTCATAATCTGATCGTAACTCTGGTTATCATCCATTAAAAAGGACCACAAGTACCAGTTGAGTCATCAAAGTTTTACTTATTTATAGAATATGGTTTTTGGGTGGTCTTCTCCTTTAACAACATGAAAGTTAAGACTTCCGGTTAGCGTATAATGTGCAGAAAAAATATTCGCTCTTTACCTTTGATAGGCTGATTTAGATTGAGACGTTCTCTGTGTACTTTGATAAATGAAGAAATGTTTATCTGACTTTCCGGTGTGCTATGTCACAAGACGAAAACATAATCTTGCACGTCACATAATTTGAGGACACATCATTTGGAAAAACATACATGACAAAAAATTTACGTTATATATTATTAATTGACATGAGACAAAATAAATTAAAGAAAACGTTTTTCTTTAAATGAGGTGATTTGATTGGCTGGTTAAAGACTTAGTCATTTTTAAACTGTACTCGAGTCGCGTTACACGTTCGTCTCGAGAGAGATTAACTAGGAACGAGAGAGCACATCCGATTTTATAGATCTTTTTTATTGGATAGGTTTCCACGGTAACAACGTGGGTCTGCTCCCTCTAGTTTTGTCAGCTCTTATTCCTGATAAGCAATGTTCCTCAATGGCTATAAATCATTGTCCCATATTCAAGGATTACTGCTGAATCACGTCTGGAAAATGACACCGCTACACAGGCGATATTTCGATTGTCAATAACTTGCGCGGGTCGACTTGGTCTAGCAGCAGGGGGCTAAGGGGGATATATTTGGCCACGCTGACCAAATTGAGCGATGAACCTCCATAAAACTGCCGAGCCACCTTGTGATTTCTTTCGTGGAATTATCTGGTAAAACTGGACACCTTGTATTGCTACTTTTTATTTTTAATAAATGACCAAAGAAATACAGCTGAGGGTTGTTAAGCTCAATATACATGATTGGTAAATATCTTAGAGGAATAGAATACATGTGGATATATCTCAATTTTAAGAACATATATACCATCTTCGGATCGTTTACTTTACTGAAGACACGGTTTAGATCGAGAAGAGAGAATATTGTACGGCAACACGGCTATATCATCACCGATTCGTTCATGTAATCGAGACGAGTTACGTCTTTAAAAAGATAAACAAGAAACGAGATATCATATCCCATTTTATTGACCTTTTATTGAATAGGTTACCATAGAAACAATGTGACTGTACTCCATCCGTGTTTTGTCAGTCCTTTTGCCTGATTAGTAATATTCCTCATCGGCAATATATCATTGTCCCATGCACAACCCAGAAATTAGAGCTTAATCACGTCTGGAACATGACAGTGCTTCACACAGTGGATTTCGATTGTCAATAGCTCGAGCAGATCGAATTGGTCTGGCTTCAAACAGGGATGTGTGATAAACGAGGCACGGCTGAGCAGATTCACTGATGAACCGCAAAATCGCTGCCAGGATATCTCGTGATTTTGTTCCTGAAATCAGTGGCTTAAACTTGATACCGTATATTAAGACTTTCAATAATTTAGGCTCAAGCAATCCAGCTGGGATTATGAAACTAAACATACATGGTCGACACATATGTTCGAAACTTCCATTGATGGCGGGATATGTACATTAGAAGCTGATAATCTCACAAACACAACAATCAAATATTAACTGTTAATTTTGCTCCTTTGAAAATTTAATAAATTCTAAATGTTTAGCCTAATCGGAATGACCACGCATGGAACATAAATAAAAAGGCGTTTATATAGAGTTTGTACCTTATTCTCTTATCGATGAAAAACTTAACAAAATCGAAGACGTAACAGAAGTATTTATCTCGCTAAAAGCTTAGCAGACATTGTGAGTTTTTGTACTTCGTAACATTAGTTCATATTACAATGTTCTGAAAGGTTAGAGCAATAGAATTCACTCGTACATTTCCAAACCGCTTTATGTTATTCTTCTGTGTTTAAATCTTTATTTACCGTATTTGAAACAAAACTACTTCGATTGATAAAGGGAATTCACATTGGATGTGTTTAGCATCGTTTAGAGGGAGTACTTGAATCGAGATTTATGTGTTGGATAGTGACACAGTGATAAGAACTCATTCAGTGTCAAATAATGTGGGTTTGAACACTGAATGAATAATTCCCACGGATGTTGAACTCTTCGTCGAGCGAAAATTCATCTTCCAATTTGTAACTTGTTTGTAGGATCAATGCTAACTATTTTAGACATCATTGTTTCCCACATGTATCACAATTTTAAGAAAATAGCATCTTCGGATCGAAACGCGTTACCTCTGGAGAGAGATAGACAAAAACGAGAGAGCATATATGATTTTATGGGCCTTTTTATTGGATATGTTTCCATGGAAACAACGCGTCTGTTTTCCCTCTGTGTGTTCTCAGTTCTTATTTCTGATTAGCAATATTCCTCATTGGCAATATAACATTGTCCCATGCACAACCCTCAATATAACGTTAGGAAAATGACACCGCTACAGGCTGACAAATTGACCGGTAAACCTCCAAATAACTGTCCCGTTATCTTGTAATTGTGATGGCTATGGAATCTGTAATATAAACATAAATGCCGGTCCACAAGTATTAATACAATCTTGTTTTCATCTGACAAAATATGTTTTTAAAAAAGCTGAAATGCTGTTTTTGATATTTAATAAATCGATAAAAGTGAAAAAAGTGAAAACAATAACGCATTTGATTGGTCAGAAATTTGATGAGGTAGGCATAAAGAGGGGGAGTCATGGTGCAATCCCCATACGTCACAACTTCAATTTTAGACACTAGCGCCCCTTGCGAGAACACCTTAATAAGCTTGATATCTGTAACAGAAACATAATGCTTTGTTATAATTTAACACATTCAGCTTTATTCAATATCACAAATGACCACAACATACCATAAACTTAACAGGTGTTCTCGTTTTAATCAAAACACAATGGCTGTCGATATCCATACCACAGCAATCCAATTGTTGAATCTACTTCAATATACATGGTCAGTAAAAAAAAAACTATAAAAGTTCCATCGGCTGGTTAACGGATTTATAATCCAATTGTAAATCACCACACTAATACAACCTTATAACGTGAACTGTGTTTCTCTGTTGCAACATTAGTAGTCATTCGCTGCTGAGTAAAAACTGCATAACCAGACTTGAGACATTAAAGAGATGGCGCTGTTATAGGCTCTGTACTCGAAAAACTAAATACACTTTTAAGTTTAACCTGGCATTTATCACAATAAAAGGTTTACAGACCTCAAACATCTCTGTGTGACGTAACATTAACTTGTTTTACTCGATCACCATGGAAGCTTAGGGTAATCGCTAACGCTCGGTCGTTTCTATGCAACTCCATGTGATTCTTCAACCCTAAAACAATGTTCAGATTATCTAGGGAAAGAAACTTCCCTTGTTAAGGAAATGATATTGTGGATGGGATGGAATAACTGGACAGAAAGACGACATTTTGATGTATTCATTAGTTTTAAGTAGGGCTAACTCGCTAGCTGTCAATTATTGTTATCTTAAAGCGTCTCTCTGGGCTGCAATAAAATGCATATAGGTAAAACCGGCATCATTTATTGTGTTCAATTATGCTCTCTTATTTTCTAATCGAGCTGTATCGATTATATAATTGGATCTTTAAAAATGGGTAATGCACAAACTACAGACAAATTTACCTAAGCGAAACAAACAGAAGAGCTCCACAAATATTGACCAATCACATATCTTTAATTTCAAAATAGGTGACTAGTCACAAGACCTGTAGAGTCGACAGTTAAAACTTTTGACAGTTTATACCAATGACCTATATAGGGGATTGGTTCATACATGTTATCAACCCGTAACACATAAAAGTGTTAGTCCCATGACGTCATGGACAGGGTTGGCCACGTCCAATATGTCAGCTGCCAGTGGTAGTAGGAAGGTATATATCTGTAACCCTCGGGTTATTTAATAAAATGAAGGAACGATAAGTCGATGCCATTTTTAAGTATATTTAATGGTAACCTGTCAAGGGATATATGGGTTATTTCAGCTGAGAGTCTCGTTTTAAAGGAAGAGAACGTTTTGTATTAATCCATACTAGTATCACCAGAGTATTGCCAAGAAATAAAAAAGCAGAATATTCTCTTATCCTTACTGGACCTTAAGTTAATAATTTGCGAGTCGAAAGTTTAAAATAAAAAACTAAAGGATGTCCGCCTTATTCTCTGAGGCAAACAACAACTGATTCCAACCTCTCTAAAACGTGGAGGTGTAAATGTGTATTTTAAAAACAGTTTATAATGCTGAATTCGGTGATGGCGCTAGTATATACGTAGTGGATTGGGGTTACCTGATGTCATACCAGAAATAGAATTCATGCACATGATCGGTAAGAGCTGGTAAGCGATTGGTTAAAATGCGGCTGGGGAAGGTGTTGACAGTTAATATGGCCAGTGGCACGGTTTGCTCAGTGTCGTGGAGTAGTAAAATTGTGAATGCCGATTACTCGGCTCCACGAAACTTTCCAAAGCTGCAGTAATCAGACGAAAACAAGCATTTTATCAATACTCGGTCTTAACAAAACTTTGTTTGTAATTGGTTGCCAGAATCCGGGTTAATTTAGACATTAATTTAACCCTAAGTGTACCATTATCTTAAGAAAATAACACTATCGGTCCACTACATATGCTGTTTGGGTATATTGTGTGTACCTTATAGGGTGGACAAGTGAGCTGATATAACACAACACGGCTATATCAGAAAAGAAGCTTTACGTCTCGAGAGAGATGAACAAGAACAAGAGAGCTGTACGGTCTCTTCATTTAACATGTTACCATAGTAACAACGTGTCAATACTTCCTGTTTTGTCAGCTCCTATTCATCGCTGTTGGTATTGCTCATTAGGGACGTATAACCCAGAAATTATTGCCTAATTGTGTTTAGAAAATGACACTGCGTCATACAGAGTAGTCGATTCCCAATAACTTGTACGTGTCGCTTTGGGTCTGGCTTCAGACAGTGGTGGACGATAAATGCTGCTCTGCTTGGCCTTATTGGCCGGTTAACCTATAAATAAATGCCCAGCTTTCTTGTCATTTTTTTCCTGGAATTGGTAATATAAACTTGACGCCATACAGTAAAGCCATAAAACAATCTAACAGAGGTTTATTAAACCCAACATAAATGGTCGAGCAATACCAGAAATCAACCAAACTTAAACATCTATTAAAATGTTTACCGTTTAGCCCCGATTAAAAATCATTGTTCCTTTAGCGCGAAGTAAAAACAACAGGCTAGGAACATTTGTAAGCAACGGCTTTCATATAGACTCCATCGCTGGTTGGGCTATCCTGAGTCCAAAATAATCCCGCAGAGTTTAATTAAACCCAACAAATATGTTCGATAAATTCCTGAAATCTTACACTTCTATTATAATGTTTTTAGCTATTGAAAAATGAACGTTCCTCAAGCGCAAAGTATAAACAACATGACCAGACTCGGAACATTTATAAGGAACGGCTTTAAAAAAGACTCCATCGCTGTCTCATTTTGGCTGGAAATAAAAAAATATTGTCTTACCAAAAAATCATAAAGGGCGACGCGTAACCCCAAAATGCTGTATTTCGACGAACATCCAACTGTTTCCAAAAAATGTGAAAATGGCTCCTATTTTTATTTTCATTGAGGCATTCAATTATTTAATGAATGCTCTTTGTAATTGTTTTTTTTTTTTTGTTTTTCTTTTTTTGTAATTCTTGTTGTTGGTGGGTTTTTGTTGTTTTGTTTGTTTGTTTAGTTTGTTTTTTTGTTTGTTTTTTGTCATTATTTTACGTTGCTTGAGAACTTGTTATTCTGGGTAAAGCTCATAATATATGTTGTTATGTAGCGAATGGACGAACCACTATACGGCCAGGGGTATCCGCCACAACAGAAAATGAAATTGAATTCACACATTCAAGAGTATACGATAAGCACATTTACATGCTCAGTGTTAGCAAGAGGGGTGTCTCACGGACACAAAGACACCCAAAAACCATTTCGAACGCACGGTTCCAGTCAAATTTCTGTAAAAATGGCGATTTGAGACACCCTCTTCTTGAGTTCTGACTAATACTACATTTGAATGTAAATGGTGAAATGGGGGTTAACCCCCATCTTCTCTAGCCAAGGGTTACTATTCCCAGCTACTCTGCATTTGAACCCTTGGCGGATAAGTCCTGCATACTGAGACTCGGCTTCCAAGCAATTGGTTGGATGTGTAGAAACTTCTACGCATCCAATCAGATGTTGTGCTATTAGAAGACTTGGCTAAGGAATTTAGGGGCGAATGTAACTGTAAACCCGCGAGTTAGCTAGAACCTCGATCGTTTTATCCGCCATGTGGCGTAGCTGGCACTCTTATTGTACATTAATTATCTGGCAAGGGTTCAAATGCAGAGTATCTCGCAATAGTAACCCTTGGCTAGATAAGATGGTTAACCCCGTACTTAATGTTATTTCACTTTTTATGACGGCATGACAGGCAAATAAGTTGAGGAAATTACCCTTGATATCACTGGCAGCAACGAAGACAAGACAGGACAATAACAAGACGCATCACAAACAGATTGTCGTCGTATTGCACCTTAGCCGCGAGAGCAGCAGGAAGTTTTCTCTAATCAGCGCCATTAACAACATATAGTAAACATAATGAAATAAGTGCCTAAGTAATGTTTTTTCTACTTTTGATATAAATTTTTAAAATCTGTAAAGCTACATGCTCGACTCAAGCAATTATCTTATTGATTTCTAACACATTTAGAATCAGTGTTTGTAGTAAGCACTTTTACAAAAGGTGTATTGCATAATGTTGAGCTGAGTTAGGTAACAATAGGAGATTGGTCAAAACTAACTAAGACACTTATTTCATAAGGAAGGCGATATATAGAATTTGCATTCAATTGATTCGCTACATAGTGCCTCTTCATAGACTGATAACTCCTAGTTTTCTGGCGTTTCCTAACACTAATAATGAGTATTAGTTGTCTGTATATTTTCTACACTATATTTAATTGTTAAATATCTACATCTATTTGATTCGTAATTGCTGTTTAAATTGACTTCTAAAAATAATCCTCAATACCACAAGGATAAGTGCTACTCATGTTTAGTAGTATTTGAATGGAGAATATATCAACAGTTTCGACATTTCCTTACCACCAGCAGATTTCTACACACATATGTTTTCTGAGGGGATTTCTAAGCGTATGGTTTCTTGGCTGTGAGGGCTCTTTATCTGGTATCGCCCGCTTACAGATATTAGCCGAGTATCTGTGTCGCCACGGGGCTGGCTGGATCTCGGTTAATCTGTAAGCTCAGACAAAAACAACTGGAGCCAATGTTGGCAATGGTGCTTTACTCCACGCCGCCGTTTAGAAAAGAAGAGTGGCTGATTAATTATATTGATTGGTGTTCCTCCTTGACTCTGCGGATTGGTCTGGTCTGAATGGAGTTAGCCAATTGTCGTTAAGGGCCGTTATCGACCCGTTGTCACTGGATTCTGGCGATGATTGTTTCACTTCACCTTCGTAATTGATTAACACACCTTTCTAGTGCAGTAGAGTAGCTGAGAGAGATGCAATCGCCAATGCTTCTGTCTACGATAAATTGATTTGGTGTCTACCAGAAAACCCAAAATTGGGGATTTTCTTTTTAAATTATAACCTATCATTTTCAACGCTCTCTAAAACAAAACCTTAAGACAGAAAGGTCAGATGGAACAAAATAAAGTCTAATAAAATATGAGAACGTGTCGGCCAACTTTTCGAGAAAGGTGAATCACAAACGCGAGACACTCTGTTCATCACCTCGTCTCTCTTGTGCCATATTCCTAGTAGAACAATTCGGGGTTCTAATCTGCGTAAAATAATATCAAGAGTACTCTTCGTGTTCTAGTGTTGTAATATATTATCTGACCTATCAAACGGTGTTCAACTGGCGTAAGACCACCATTATTGACTTACGTTTTGTCAACCTCGAATATATTTCTTAATAAAATTAGTGTGTTGTCTTTTTGTTGTTTTGTTGTTGTTTTTTTTTTTTTGGGGGGGGGGGGGGGGGGGGTTTTTTTTTTTG
>JARFOD010026385.1:320-10771 GCA_031763545.1 Mopalia muscosa
TTCAGCAATACAAAAGGAACAAGGAGAGAGAACCCACAGTTTGCTATCGTTTCACAACACCGACCAGCCAAAACAAATCCATTCGAAAGAAACCCGTTTCTAATAAATATGATAGCAGTGTGAGTTTGTAGCCTTTACGTTCACATAGCCCATTTGTTTCGCAAAACAACCCAAACTGTGGAGCCGCATTTGCTTGTATTGCTGTTAGCATGAACAGAAGAGTAACCTCATGCCTCAATTCAGCGCAACAACTCTTGGAAAGCAACTGTTTAGTCGTATTTCATGTCAGGTCAGAGTTTCCCTTTAAACCGTGTATAGTCTCTGTCATTCGATCGGAAGGGAAGTTGTGCCAAACAATCAGTGGGTTTCGTTTCTACGCGGATTCTAAATATAAAATGTATATAAGCCAATGTTTGTTATCGGAAAAATAATACCGGCTACATTTTAACGTCGATATTCACAGGAGACATTATTGAGCAAGACCATCCGACTTACTGAATCAACATAAAGCTTTCAGCGATGAAAACCTTGGTCAACATTTAAATCGGTAATATAGCATAACTGTATTACATGTTGATGATGAATGTTTGACGAACACTCTCTACGGTGTATCGGACAAGATTAACAGCGACCGCCGGAGACAAGAGAAGCTGTATCGTGCTCACTCAAAGAATCTGTTTTGATTCATACTGCTGTGAACACGACATGGGTTTACTGTTTGCCATATTTGGTGTTGTTTGCCTTTCGAACGGAAGTTACCTCGATTTGAGCTGGATCCAATGGACCATATATGGTAAACAGTTTGCTATATATGGTGTTGTTGACGCTCCAACCGGAAAAAGGCGGGGCATATTCTCCGAACTGAAAACTCGTCTATTGGCGACAACTGTAAGCTTCATAAGGAAAACAGCTTTTTGTCGGACTGGTGTCAACCTTGAGGACAGCGGTGTATTCAAGGGATACAGGTGTCTGTATTGGTCTTTTGTGTTACATCTCGACCAATTGTTTAAACTGGCTGGCGATAAATGCTGGCGTAATAAGTACCAATATCTCCTGTTTGGTTGCTGTCGTGCTTCAACAACGTCGAAAACAGCACGGAAGTACGATAAAATCCGTGTTATTCACCAGCTACATTATCTCTTATCGCTAAAATAGTTTCACATCCTTGTGCGCTGAAACATCTTAAGTTGATATAAATCAGTTGGACGTAGTTAATGTAACAATCATGCCCCGTCAAACAGTCCTTGTTCACCCGGCGCAATGCACACAACCATGGATGGTAGGCGTTAAAGAAAAAAACCCAGATTTGAACACGAATGAAACGACGGACTGCGACCATATTTGTTCGTCGGCTAAAATATTTCGTGTGATTCTTGTAATGATGAAATTGGCTGGAATGTTTTACATCTGGAAAGACACTAAAATGTCTGACCTTTGTAATTGTGTTTCAAGAAGTGAAAATGAAACAAAATCGGATGCAAACAACCCCCAATCGAAGTTAAACAATGCGGGAATAAAACGCTTGAGGAGACCCTTGTTTTCTATTATGTATTGTTGTGGTAAAATGGTTTACATCGCAACGGTTCGATGTCTGTGTTTAGGAAATGCAGTCCGCTTGTTTAGATGCATGCCTGTTGTTGATCTCAAAGATCCGTCTACACTTCTACATTGCGCTGTGACGATTGCCATGTTCTGTGGTTCTATTTACACTATTGCATTTATGGTAACACTTGTGAGGAAGCTACCAATACTAATCCGCCATCTATGCTACATGGATAAAACTTACAACTTATCTTGGGAATTTGGCAAGATTTCCCTACTTTTCAAAGTCGGAACCCTGATCTTTTCTATTTTTTCAGTTTTCATATCTGTAGGATTTGTTGTTGTGAACACTACAGACATTTTACAAACTGATCTTATCGGCTCATTTAGCTGTCCACTCCAGTCGATTACAAACACAGAGAATATTCTTTTCAACATTCTTATGGGATTAGCGATACTATTTCTGTCCATCGCATCGTCTGTATTATATCTTCTCTACGTTGGAATGTGTCGAATTTGTTTCAATATGTTTAAACGTTGTTCTGTGAGTTTACAAACCGAGATCACATCTGTCTGTGGAAAAGAAATGGAGGAGTTGATGCACACCAGCCTTAACTTCCATGGTGACACGTGCAAATTAGTCTCGATCGGAAACGATATTTTCAAGGCAGGAATTCTTACAGTTTACATATGCAGCATCTTTCCCATTTGTATTGTGGTCAACGGTCTAATGAAAGAGAAATACTCAACAGGAGATCTATGTGTTTTAGGGTCCATGATGGTGATATACACATTAGCTCTCGCCTATATAGTAATACCTGGTTCGTTCGTCAACAGCAAGGTGAGCGTTCTCTCTTATGCACAGATTTCATCATCTTCTCTAGCCAAGGGTTACTATTCCGAGCTACTCTGCATTTGAACACTTGGCGGATAACTCGGGTATAATGGGACTCGGCTTGGCTAGTGAATTTGGCGACGAATGTAACTGTAAACCTCGGTAGTAAGCTAGAAACTTGATTGTTTTATCCGCCAGATGGCGTAGCTGAAACTCTTATTGTACATTTGTTATCTGCCAAGGGTTCAAATGCAGAGTAGCTCGGAATAGTAACCCTTGGCTAGAGAAGATGAGATTTGACGGGTCTTTGACATTATTTTTCCTTCAATAATTTAAGTTCCATGGAGACTATGTATCTGCTATACACTAGCATGAGTGAGGCTTTCACTATCTACAAAATTGTAAAGACTTCAGTATATGTGATCAAATAAACTAGAATTGTTCAAGGTTTTTTTTAGAATGAAGGTATCTGCATCCTTGGATATTATCAAGGGAAAAGTAAATTATATTCTCAAACTGTAACTGACTGTTGTAATTAGAGTTTCGAATTATTTTGTTCAGCAAAATATAGTTTTAATACCTAACTTTTTTTATCCCAGAGGCAAAAGGGGGTTGTTTGGAACCCAAGGTGAACACACGAAGGAAGAAATTAAAGTAGCGCATCAGGACTTTGAGCGTGACTAATTTTCCTTAAGGGCCCCATTCTGTTCAATGTAATGTCAATTTAATGCTTTAATTTGAATGTTTATTGTTTTTGAGGTTCTACAGTGGTTAGCGTGTCAGTCTATCAAACCTAATTTGTTGTACGCACATGGGTTCGAATCCGGCAGGCGACCATAAACTATATGCGTAAGCCAAATGGTTTTCCATATCAATGTGACTTTCAAATCGCTGCCGTGGTTTTTACGATATTTCCTCTCGCTTTTCCACCATATTTAAAAGTAAAAATGACAACCCAGCGTCATTTAGGTGCAATACCCTTTAATATGACCACTAATGTGGCTCCGTGTAACGGTGTAAGGTCTTTTTAAGGCTTGTTTTAAAATTAGTACATTCTTGTTGCTTTCAATTTTCATAATTTAGGCCCATGGCATTTTGGACGAGTTGTATGCGATGGAGGTGATGAAAATGTCACAGCCGTGTTGGAATCTGGTAAGTTCCCTCTCCACTCTGCAATAATAAGTTTTGCTTTTATAATGGTAACTGCTTATTGCATTTATTTGCCGTCATTCGATATCAAAATTTAACTTTAACTTTCGCCTGATCCATGTATTGATATTTGTCCGATCAGTAAATACAAAAACATATCTGATTAGATTGTGCGCATTAACGAGTTGTGCTAAGCTCTTCAAATACCATTCTTGTATAAAAAGAACCACAGAATTAGTCTGGTTTTCCTATCAAATAAATAAACCGTGCCGTGCTATAGCTGAAAACAAGATGTCATCGTTTTAAAATTGGTGAATATGTAGGCGTATACAATTTCATTGAGCTTGAGAATTGTGTTAGCATTCGACATTAATCATCAATACGATTCCACTTCACCTATAGAATAGAACCCTTGAATAGAACCCTTTAAGGTTCTTTAATTTATGTTCAACTTCTACATGAAATCTCATATCAACTGTTCTAAGTAATTTTTCCTATCTTATTTGATCAAAGAACCGTTTTAGTCGTAATGTGTTCCCTATAGATGGTTGGATGTTTTAATGAACCGTTTTGTTGGTACGGTTTATACAGATGGTTCCATCTTTTCTGAAAACCCTCAAAGAACTATTGTTTGTACGAGCATTAAGGCTTCAAAAGTACCTCGTAAAATACATAAAATTGTCATTTTCAGTTCACGGCTTTTTCAATGAAGCTAAATTGTCGGAAGATCGGGCTAACAGTGATGGGCCTCTTTACCATAGACACAGGACACATAACTACGGTGAGAGAGCACTCTGAATTAAACATTTTATAATTTCTATTATCACCATCAGCGGGATTTGTTTGTTTTGAGGTAATGTTGGGGTGAGTGGTGGATTGCGATTAGGATGGGGGTTCCTGGCTATAGCTGTGGGTCCATGGACTGATAGGACGTTTGATGATCTAACATTTTAATATTGGCCTTGGCGTTGAGGAACCCTGTGGATAGGAATTACCGAAAACGAATTAATTAATCATTTCTTAAGAATATATTTTGTTTACATATGTCATGTTACACTAAGCCCTATATATAGGCTGTATATATTGAATAAATGAAGAGCGAAAACAATTGGTTGCCCCCACCGGATGTGACCCCAAGACTTTTGTGTGAAGAGAGAACACTTTGCTGCCTGTATTATATATATTGGATAATTTAAGAGGGAACAATTTGCTTGCCTCCACCGGGATTCAAACCCGGTACCTTTGGGTTACATATGTATATATATATATATATCCCTGTGGAGGCAAACAAATTTTTCTCTCTCTATTTATTCAATATATATATTGAAAACATCAACTTTCGTCCAACAAAATAAAGCTAAATTTATCCAGTTTGCAAATGTTCAATACCCTGTCCTCATATTGACAAGATTGTAAGGCTATCTTCTGGTATACAGAGTGTAAGTGATACTTTGATGTCTTCCATAGATCCAAAGATCGCCGCAATGAGCTCCCTTCTCTCCCTTCCCTGTTCTCATAGAATGAAATAAATAGAGTTAAACAGAGTGTACAACAGTTACTTTCCGATGACCTCTCTTCACCACACCCAAATCAGATAAGGGCTTTTTTAGAATCAGGAAGAAGTGGTCGTCAAGGAAAAGGCACGCAATTTTACATTAGGTTTTGGTTGTTTGTAATGAACCTACCAGACATGCCATGCGATCTAGAAACAGAAACATTATTCGTATCATAAGTATAAGGATGGATTTAAAACGATTCGGTAGAAATCAAATTTCACTTCAACCAAGCAAAAAGAGATGTTTTGTAATGTTAGGGTTTATTAGAGTCCTATTACTTTGTTTATTCAACAGCAGGTGATCAATTTTACGGACGTAGAAAAAGAGCAATAAGACTGCTGATAATATTCTGGACACAAACAATTTATTTTTAACGTTATATATTAATGTGGAATGAATATACAATTTTTATTTAAACGGCGAGGGAGATGTCAAGGAAACCACTTGAAGAAATAACATCTAATTTCTCAATTTTATATTTTTTGATATTTGAGCTCAGTTCATCAACACGGCTTGCTGGCCTCTTTCGTGGATTTAAAACTTCTCCACCAGATTGGTTCTTCAAAGCGATAGTTAAGCCTGCAAATTGGTTTCTCAATAAATAAATGTCCCAATCCAAGGTTGACAATTTTCGTACTGATTTTTCTTCAGTAGATTTACCTCTGGTAATTTCAATCATTTCGTTTGCAGAGGCTGATGAATATCTATTCTTTCCAGTGTTTCTTTTTGCAATATATGGGTCTTTTTCTTCCATGTTTCGGACCTTTTGAAGCCTTTCTCCTTTCCTGTCCCTTCTTATTTCATTCACCTTGTAATATGCCTCCTTTCTCAGTATGTCGGTAGTTACGTTTCTCCTCCTCTCTCGTCTTTCTCGCCTTACTATTTCAGATTTGATAGTAGCCATTTTGGCTTTTAGATATTTGAGTGTCTGGAGTATTTTCAATTTCTCCATGTCGTTAACCATTACGGTTTCCTTTGTCTCATGGTCAGTCTTAGTAATGTCTGCTTTATTTGTGTCGATAATGTCACTTCTCGCCAAAACGGATTCTTTCTCTGCGCTACCATTCTACAAACAACGAAAAAATGAATAAATAAATGAATAAATTTGAAAAATATTATGATACAGTATGTTGATACAGTAGTATACATCTGCTACCTGGATAACGCTTTGGGGGAGTATATCTTTGAGGATGTTCTATTGAAACAGATTTCACTGAATGAAAATCAGACTTTCACACGTCATTATATTATTTATGTTAATTTTGCCTAGGAATATCTGGCTAGGAACCAAACAAATTTGTCAAAAATCTAAGTGATGCAAGAAATACCATAAACATCCGAAAACTGTGAGGAACGAAAGAATCCAGGACACTTAATTAAATCTTTATACTTTGTTGAGACTCGTGTACAAAAGTGAAGACCTATCATAATTGTCTCATGTTTATACCTATTAAGTTGTGTCTGACAAGATATGGTTACTGACATGTCCATCGCTTTACCTGGAGAGTGCAGTCTATAACAACTAGTTTTAAGTTAATTTTATTCAACATCCTATATAATATATTTATTGGTTGATTGATTGGTGCTTTATACACCGCGCGTGTCTTATTGTTTTTTTTCACTAATATGACAGCGGTGTATTCCAAGAATACTTGACACTAGCACAACCAAGATGTGAAGTGTTTCCATAACGTTGGAAAGTATTATTCCTTAAGTGCTATGTAAAGAAAACATTGTTACATACTCTTAAACTATACTCTTCAGTAGTTAGAAGCATTTCAATTTGTACTAAAATGACCTTACCTGTTTTAGATTGTCCATCATTGTCATCTCGTAAGTCTTTCGTTCCATCGTGAAACGTGTATTATTCCCTGGTTGCCAATAACGCCCACACAATGACGCTACGTCACACGAACCGATATGATTACGTAATTATTGTGTCGTCACAGTTGAATTCACAGACAACGTTATGCTTCAATCGAATTCCAAACGACGTCAAAATAATAACTTTATAATGACGTTGTATTACCAGCTGTCAACAATGAATCATGATATTGTCGCCTTTAAGATGACGTCACACAAAGTTTTCCATTATAAAGTTACTAAAAACTTTACGAATCTCGCAGTTGTGACCTGGATGGTATCTTTTTAAAATAACCTCGCTTTATTGTAAACTTGGGTGTGCTTTTCAATGTAAACTCTCTATTCGCACAAAGTTATTATACAACAGAATACCATATATTGGATTCTAAATCGTTCACTTGCAATTAAACTAAGAACGGTAACTCTGTACAGCTACTCTGTATTATAACATCAGGTATGTTATTCAAACGGCGGTTCAAATGGGTTACTTGTGATTTGAAGTTCTGAACAAAAGTCGTAAAGAACATACACACAAGTTTACCTAGTAGCACAGAAAATTCCCTTTCAAATTCAAACTTTATTTTTATTTTTTTGTAGAATCTTACTAATCTGAATATCTTCACAAGTACCACATATCCCACCTGGAAATTTCCCCCCAGAGTACCTCAGCCTGCTGTACATGACAAGCCAAATTGAGCACTGATGTGGAAAGTTTTAGTTCCCCATACATACTGACACCTGTAAAATAAAGCTGTCCTTTCCATTTTTATGGCATTTTATATTGGTTTTTGCGTTTTCATGTCACTTGATCTTGGATTTCATGCAGGCCATTACACTCGGCCAATGCTTGAAATCCGTGAATAGGCCTGCATATTGACTGTATAATACAAGTTTAATGATACGTATTCGCATCCAGGCCTACACACTGGCTTTATATTAATGAGTTTCTTAATCTGAGGGCTGTTTGTTACTAAAATATTATTTAAAAAGGAAAAAAAAACACTGTAAAATCGCATGCCTTCTCCTTAGCACCTGATTACAAGTACGCTATACATGTGATATACACGCATAACCTAAGTCCCATAAACGAGTTCTGATATCACCAAAGACGCGCTAATTGACAGTGGCACTCCGCTTGTTAATTGTCCACGTTGATGTGTTACGGACTTTTTGATTTGGCTGCTTGTTTCTGCAATAATCCAATTGCAATTTTGCCGCGTTTGGGCCTCGAATTCCAGCAAGGGGTAGCAATGTGGAAGTCCCGTCTGAAACATTTGACCCTTGCAAAGGGAAGCTGTCCACAACACTCGCAGTGTTGGTTCACAAGACGTACACATTTGGTCATATGTACATTTTCCTAGCGCTCACATAATATGGCTCCGGCAATCGCCCTGTGGTTTTATGACGTTTCTTCCCGATTTCCCAATTGGGCAAGGAACAGTGTGAAGCGGACACTCCGTCTTTATATAAGTGAAATACCTTTGAGTATGACGTCAACCCTCAATCAAACAAATAAATACACAATCTAAACAAAACTAATAAAACCCTTAACATTATATGCTGTTTGACTAAGAGCAGTATGTTCAAAGCAGTCATAACATCAATTTTTTGGAGGGCAAAACCTGTTCATCCTTTACTATTGTGTTATGGTGGGATTATGTTTATTCTTAAAAACGAAAGATAACTGTTGTTCGAACAAAACCTGATTGATTTTATTGAATATCTCCAAAGACAGCCTTAATGGAGCATAATTTATCCTCTTCATTGCTGGCATGTTTGGATATACGATTATTATCGAAACTGAGTTGGCGACATATGCAAAAGACAGAGAGGAAGCTGTGAAAATGTCATATTTTGATGCTTAAGCCGCGGACCAAATTCAAACATTTGTTATTGTAGAAAGAATCCACATGAAGGTCTTAGTAGAAGGCCGGGTCGCTGAATAGTCTAAGTGGGTTGCATTTACTGCTGGCGATTCGGTGCCTAACTCTGAGGGTCTGGGTTTGAATCTCGAACGGGTTTCAACATGCAATATTTTCTAAACTGGAATCTGTTAAAATTAAAAAACTGTTATCCCCAAATAACGATAATAATGTTATTTATTACTTTCTAAGAGAAACAAAAAATATTCATAGGTTAGTTTCAACCTAACTATTCTCTCTATAAAGTATGTTTTCAAGGATGAAGTCAAGGATGACGATCATTGTGTTTCCTCTCAATGTAACATCAATATATTTAATAAATAGCAATCATGAGATAAATACATGAATTTATCACTCATGGTAGATATGACGTTATGGTTGTAGTTGGTTTAGGCTTAACCCAAATACGGTCTCTGGATAGTATATGCCCAGTTCTAAAGGTTAAAGTCTAGCGAGACGATACTTGTGTTTTGTTACAACGTGACATCGTCCTGTTTAATGGATATCATCCAATAGTTGTTATTGTAAATAAAAATGTCCGCTTTGACTTAACTTCTATGTCCATAATATACCTAATAACAATGACATCCTAAATATTGAATAGATGTAAAGGTTTCTACGGATCCGTTGCAAATGCGTTGGCCATTGTCATATATTCGCTATGTTTTGTTTAATTAACACTTATGGCCGTTTCTGTACAGTATAACTTATAATAGACGTGTCAAATCACAGGGAATATGGCTATCATGCAACCAGGTTCTATCAGATGGAGCCCTCTAGCTAAGGACAGTTTGTTTGAAGAGTAGCAATTCTGTCTTTACTTAGCACTGGAGGAAAATTAACTTTACAGTTTGTGGAAATGATTGGCATCTTGGTTGTGTTAGTGTCAATTGGTGATGGAACACATCACCCTAAGAAGTGAGACACCCCAAAGCAAGCCATGAAATAAAATTAAAAAAGCCGAAACGTTATTGATTTTGTGTTCTGTTGTTGGCACAAAGTAAACAGGCAGATGTCTATGGATAAAAAGGTACAGCTATCAAAAGTAATTTTATTGCTTTTGTTTTTTCAGCTGCTGTCTTTAATTGGGTCGTACATAGTGCTTATCTTGCAATTCCGAGACGATAAGCCTGTAACTTTGTGTTCCATCGTAAACGCAAGTGACTGTGCTCCTTGTGCGACTAGTTATTGATGTGCTTAGTAAACAACTAGTGCTGAGTGAGTCAAGCGAAGGAGAACTACAACAATTGGTACAATTCAGGTAATACAGCGGCAGTGTTTAATTTTTGTACAAACGTGATTCACTCACAAATATCTTGTTAATAACTCAATCGACCAACCAGCCAAATAACCACCCAACCAGTCAGTTAATCGCCGATGGACCGACTGATCGATTAATTGATAAATCCAAGTTTGATTTGATTTGATTTATTGATTTCCCTAACAATATACATGTTATAAACTAACAATAAATAAACAAATTAGCAAAGTTAATACAGCACACAAAATTCACATTTAAGTATATCCTACTAACGTGGATCATGGTTGGGGGGTGGGGGGGGGGGGGGGGGGGGGAAAAAACCC
>JARFOD010026396.1:0-10770 GCA_031763545.1 Mopalia muscosa
GAGTAAGGTGACTACTCCAAAGAAGGACGAAAAATTCATATTGACTCAATAGTTCGGTTTATTATCAAAACATCATCAGGAGTAACTGATCATCATGACTACTGATGATGGTTTGATAATAAACCGAAATATTGAGTCAATATGAATTTTTCGTCCTTCTTTAGAGTAGTCATCTTACTCTATTATAGTATTAGAGTAACCATTCAAGGATTACATTCAAATACCAACTAACTATAAAAAAAAAACTGCGTACATTTTATTCCTGTTAATGAAGGCAAGAAGCAATGAAGAGTTCATTCTAAACTCATAAGAGTGGAATAGGCTACAGTACAATGATGACAACCATAAGCACATCGACACAGCTCCAACCATTCAAATAATGTTATAAAAATAGTGTTTTAACTGCTTTTTAAATGCCTGCCTTGACTATCTGGGTCCTGTATTTTTTCAATCTAAAAATTATATCTTACAAACAGAGAGGAAACGGCAGGCTTTGTACTTCAGTCTGCAAAAATTGTTTTAAAAATAGCCTACTTAATGTTCACTCGTTCTGTTTATATTTAAAATTAAATAATTAAAATGTTTATTTTTGTATTGACATTTACAGGCGTTTGAAGATGGGACACTATATATATCTCGTGTAGGTGTTCATCACATGGGGAATTTCTCCTGTCACGATCGTGAAAACCCAGCTGTACTACAGACACACCTTATCAGGGTACAAAGTGAGTGTAACAAATAAACTTTCTTAATATTATTTCATAAACAGATAGTATGTATACAGATTACTTCAGGATTAAAGGTGTGGTATGGTTTATATTTATTGACTGGGCATTACGTGACATGTATGGTAAGTAGCCTACATGTATTACAGCACTCTCCAGATCTTAACAAACTGCTTGTAAACCATTCCTCCATTGTTGCTGTCTGTAGTTAACTATAATAAGCATATTACTGAAAACTTCTGCAAGGACAGTTTGTTTCCGACCTACTCCTGCAATCTTTACTTAGCTCTGGAGGAACTTTAATGTTATAGCACACATTTAGCTAGAAATTCACATGTTCTTGTTGTATAAATGTGGAAATATACTCCATGAATTTTGTAAGCATTACTTGAGATAGATTTGTAAGGAATACCTGGTTAACTTAAGACTACATGGTTATGTTTTATTTGTTTGTCCATCCATCTGTAGGCACATTACTCTTTGACCAACTTCATTCTTAATTTTTGTTCAACTGTTTGAAAATTTGTAAAAACATTTATTATGCACACCTTCCATTTCAGCTAATTCTTTTCAATATTTTTTAAAAATTGCTGTCAATTACATGTCATACACGAGTTATTAACTAGTCACATTGCAGAATCATAACATCTGTTGATTTTGCTACTATGTGAACATTAAATTATTCAAATATCAATACAATTGTATGGCACAGTCTTCAAAGTCTGCTTAATTTACTAAAAAATTTAATATTCCTTTATCGTTGTATGAAGTTCTCATTGTGAGCCTTCAAATGCAAGTAAACTGTATTTTCGGAATTAACTGCACTTTTTTGGCCTTCTGAATAAGGGCAGTTTGTTGAAGAGTAGCAATGCTGTCTTTATTTAGCACTGGAGGAAAATTAACTTTTCAACATTATGGAAATGCTTCGCTTTGTGATCGATCCATTGTCAATTATTGTTTAAATATGTGAAATAACCTTAAGCATGACGTAAAACACCAATCAATCAATTATCAGTCCACTTACATTTTTGTAATTTGAGATATTGCCATGTGCGACATTAAAATTGCATCAAAAAACAAACGAGCAAATCCTAACACTAACATTA
The DNA here is from genome assembly GCA_031763545.1 of Mopalia muscosa. Taxonomy (NCBI): domain Eukaryota; kingdom Metazoa; phylum Mollusca; class Polyplacophora; order Chitonida; family Mopaliidae; genus Mopalia; species Mopalia muscosa. The sequence continues at coordinate 1,832 of JARFOD010026396.1, forward strand.
TGTTAGTGAATGTATCGTAGAGGTTATATTCCTTCTATCATAACTGTTCTAGATTTAATTTAGGTGAGTCAATATTGCTTAATTGTCTAGCAAAGCAGCTTTAATAAAATGTCAAAATACATTTGTGACAGAATATGTACATTTACTGTATTTGATACATAATTCTTATTCAGAACTTGTCAGATTGTGTCTTTCTGTCATAATAACCTTCACATGTTATTACAGCTGTTTGGAAGGCCTACATGTCGCATTTTACTTGTTCAGAAACTTGATAGGCATTTTATTGAGAATGGCCATTTTTATGTGGTAAATTTCTGCCTGTTAATTACATGAGATGAATCATAGTTATCAGACATGGCGAGATGGACACAATAAGTAGGAATGGAGCCGAGTAGATGGAAATAAAATGAGATCAATTTTCTGGTCTGTATAGAGAAATCGAGTTACTCATGTATGAGTCATAAATAATGAGGGGTTTTAATGTTATGGATTATGTAGTTGTCTCCCTTGGGCATACATAAGAGTTATGCAATACCATACTGGATCAGTTGGTAACTCAATATTCTCATTTAATGAGTCCATTCCATCTAATTTACAGATCTGGACATCCTACTCCTAGATATCCATCCATCTGAATTAAGATGAGACTATATTTAACAGTAAAATAATTACATCATATGATAGGATTTCATCTGTATTTATGTCCCGCCAAGGATGTTCAATTTAGCTTTATATGGTCACTTGCAATAATTGTGAATTCATATTAGGCGTGTGAATGTAATTTTCATGAGACAATCATCCAATGGAAATTTGTCATATGATCGAGCAGGGTGCTAATTGAAAAATCTGTATATTTGCTTGTGGAAGCAGATTTTAGCCCACAGTCATTTAGTCAAGAAGCAACTCTTTGGATGTTCCTAATAAAAGTGGCGGCGGTTGGAGGGAGCTTCATGTTGACCTGGTGCTCTCAGAGCTAAAGGGGAACAGGAAGCTGATCTGTTCGTGGTGTCTGTATTGCGTCTTGTTGTCGTCGTCCTGTATTTGTCCCGTCCTGTCTTTGTTTGTTGCCAGTGGTGTCTAGGGTGGTTTCCTTCACCCATTGGGCTGGCACGTCTTCATATAAGTGAAATACCCTTCAGTACGACATTAAACCCCAATCAATCAAACAAACAAACAAACATAATAAAAGTGAGACATCATTTTGACACACAGGACGTCATTTCATAAGAATAATGTCATAAAACATACCAAATAAATATTTGAGTGTTACAGGACTTCTTTTGTAAACTTTTTTTTTTATTTAAGTAAGTTTTATTTTTATTCCCTTCCAGTGTCTCCCCAAGTAAGGGTGATGCCCGGCACCCAGCTCCATCATACCCACACTGATGTCACCCTGAAATGTCACGCTGAGGGCGTCCCAAGACCTCAGATCAGCTGGGAAATCAATGAGGTGCCCATTCCCAACGATATGAAACACTTTGAGAGGAAAAGTATGTTCTTCTTTCAACCAAAAAATCAAACATGTGTAATATTATAAATACACAGAAAGAAAATATGATTATTTGAAAAATTTCATAAAATTTTGATCTTCATGTATCTGCAAAGAATAAATGTTTTTTGTGTATTCAATGCCAGCAACGCCCTGTGTCCATTCGAACAGTAAGTCTGTGATGAGTAGAGACAGTATAACACTTGTCCATAGATGTGACTGGGAATAGTGTATGCCATGTGATGCTCGGAGCTGTAGACTGGTCAAAGTTATACGTGCTTCTCTAACCTGATTAATGGTCCCTGTCCAGTGGCCATCTACATGTTCATTACTCCACCATTATTTATTAACTGGACTTCTATTCCTGTGTAACCAGGGGCTGTTTTGCTAGAGGAATGCCACCTCCCTCCCCCCTTCCCCTACTTGCCCAAAGACATGAAATAAATAGTAACACAGATAAAAATAATATAAATTAAGCAAAAAAAAAAAGACCCTTGCATTTTCCAGATATTGTTTGTCTTCACCATTGGCAACAATCCTCTCTGGATTAAATATTGACTAATCCATCTAATCCATGATTAACTTGTTTCTTACAGATGAGAATCACACACTAATCATCCACGACTCGGATTACCAGAAAGACACTGGAGCTTACAAATGTCGGGCGACAAATCTGGCTGGAGTTTCTCAAGACATCGCCACAGTCTTTATACAGAACTTCAATACAACCCAAATTAGTAAGCACACTGGATAACCAATACTCTTGATAACTTTGTGCTTTTATTCCAGAATGTGTATACAGATGATTTACAAATTTTGGTCCATTCTGATAAATAAAGTATTTTCTGGGAAGACGCTTTGTGATATATGTTCTTCTACATAGTGTGTTTTGTATGGCCTCCTGTGGTTGCCCAGTATTATCTGTGTGTAGTGTCTGTGGTGTCGAGTGGGATTGGGATGACATACATGTCAAAAAACCTAAAGTATGGTGTTTAACCCTAATAAAACAAATCTACACGTTTTGATATACTGTCTGTACACAGCACTAGAGGGAGACTAACTTCATGATACTGTGGCTGTTACTGTTAGAGAACACTGACATGATGTTACTGTCTTGGAATGGGACGTTTAACCCCAAACAATACCTCTATACAGTATTATTTATGGCATGTACAAACATTTGAAAACTACGGCCAACACTGTCTTCACAAATTAATTGTTAACAGAATATGTCCTGTATTACATATACTGATTTAGATAACTTTATGAATCTGGGTCATCTAGTGGAACCTAACCCATGACTCTCTGTCCCATACTAAACAAGTTATGCATATCTTAATAATACTATTTATTCAAGTTAATAAATGCTAAATAATTGATAATATTAATACAAGTTATGTAAGTTACTTTTCTCTGTTTCATAGATCCTGACATTATGCCAGCTGACAACATGTTCATCGTGTTCCACAATAAAGGTTACGATATCTACGAGCCCCAGCACTGTCTGGTCCGTCATGAGGTCAAGGGGGACTTTACTAACCTGAAATATTTCCCGGAGATGATGGATAGCGTGACGTCACTGTGTGGTGACCATGAATGTGACTGGGGCACAGCTATTAATGTAGATAATAAGTTTGTGTATGCCAGTCAACCATCCATGAACAGGGTTGTTATAATAGACATCTCCAATCAGTGGAATCCAATACAGGTGTGTAATACCTCTAATAATGCCCAGTCATCTTCAATATCTGACTAGGTGGCTAAGGAGAGTTTGTTTGAAGAGTAGCATTGCTGTCTTTATTTACATGTAGTGCTGTAGGAAAATTAACTTTGTAAGACTATATAAACGCTTCACATCTTGGTTGTGCTAGTGTCAATACTTGTTGGAATACACCGCCGTTATAGTGAAATACCCTTAAGCACGGCATAAATCACCAATCAATCAATTCGCCTTCAATATGTGGTTAAAATCTATTTAAAAGCTAATTAAGAAACTTTTACAACTATAGGCTTCAAGTTTCACCAATACCTAATCTCCAATATTATGTGTTATTTGTTTACTCTTCTTCTGTTGTTACTGAACGTAATGTTTATCATTCAAAACCTATATTGTGTGATTTATCAATTATTATAAAACTTAAAAGCTGTCAAGCCTTTGACACACCTTTGTCCTCAAAGGTTGTCTCTTTTTTTTTTCATTTGAACAAGATGTACTTATTGTCATAGGCTCAACAAGACCTTCTGTATTTTTGGATTTATTACATCGTAGCATTTAACATGAGGTATTTATGGATTTACAACTTCTAGATTTATTACATATAATAATATTCCAATATATATATCTTAAAATACCTTGTTATGTTACTATCCCTGATTCTTAATGCCACTCAAAGAAGTTATGATAACATTTGTGATTTTCTATTCTTTACACCAGTTGGTTGACACAGACAAGCAGCCCATGGGGTTACACTTTGTGCCCCATTTGGACCAGGTTTGGGTACTATGTTGGAACGGAGGTCGAGACAGTGGCTCTAAGACCATGGTGGTGATCAGGGATGCCAGTAAACAGCAGAGACATCATATAGTACATACACAACCTGTAGGAAATAGATTTGATCTGGTGAGTTACAAAATTAATAAACGTCTTCAGCAGATAAATTTAGTGGACATGCTCTTTTCTAACTGCATTGATTTTATCTGGACAGTATGGTCCAGTCCCATCTGATTGTGGCCTGAGGGGTGTTATCTTCACCAATTAGGCATTTTCCATGAGTCAAAAAACTAAACAAATGTGTAATATATGTGACCAACTACATCGGTATAATCTTGTACTGTCGTCATATTAGCGAAATACCATTGATTACAATGTTAAACCCTAACCAGACTTCATCTTGTATATTTTGCAAAGTATACCAATTGTGTACGGACATTGTGAATGATGGGAAGTAGATTTTATGTTTTTCGTATAATGGAAAAAGTTGCATGGGATTATTATTGAAGTTTGATGCTAAACCCCAATGAAATATAAAAAAGCTATTTATGAAATAAAAATAAATTATTGCCTTGTCATTTCAGATCCAAGACATGTTCCTTCCTCCAGCTAATGACCTGGGCCACCATTTTGAGTTTGGTTATGTGGTCCATACTGGACAAAGAGGGCTCTACAAACTGGAGCTAGAAGAGATGAAATACATCAAGTCCATTGACTTCACCAAATATAACTGCCACCCTAAATCTGTGGTCTTCGTGCCAATAGGTAAGACATGCAACGGAGGAACATTATTTTTCCAACATAGCCAGCACTTTATTTTTTGTATTAGTCTTAGCTTGAGACTCATCCACTTGTCAATTTCAAAAGGCTTTGAGTTCAAATGACCGGTACATATTCTGAATTTTAAAATGGGAAAGATAAATATAAAAAAATGGTTCACAGTAAAATATGCTTAAGCAGAGTGCATAACACCAAATATACAATATAAGTACCAGTAAGTTAGATTTACAATACAGCCAGCAGTTTGCATTTTGTATAATTGTGTCAGTGGGGCTATTTACTGTTGATGTGCACCATCCCTGTGTAAGTCAAATACTATTGAACATGGCATAATACGACAAACAATGATTGAAACAAACCAAGGTAAGACAGAACTGAGATTTTATATCATACCTGGTGATATAACTCTGATCTGACCATACCATAGTTCTGTATCACACTCATAATTTTCATTCAATGAGTTTCCATCAAGACTTGAAGATACAGGTTTTATGATTCACGATTAGTATTCCAACCTCCATGGATGCTAATATACGCATCAAACTTTACTGACCCTATTGTGTTTCTTCCCATCAGGTGGTATGTTAGTATTACAGTGCCAAGCTGAGACGGTAGACACCACACGACATTTCCAGCTGATTATGGACTACCTGTCAGATATTGTAGTTTCAAACTCATCACTGCGAGGAGTACCCTATGTTTCACCTGACTCACGCCACCTTGTGACAGTAGACGGCATAACAGGAGAGGTGGATGTACGATCGATCTCAGATGATGGTATTTAAAATAGTTGTTTTGTTTTAGTTATCTTCCCTTTGCTTACCTTTCGTGTTCAGTCAGTTAAATAAGACTTGACTTAAAACCCCAGCCAAAATACAAACATTACTAAGATCTGTTTTGTTGTAGGTATTTTGAAGAATGAGTTTACTGTGAACACTGGTTCTCCCCTGAGTGAGGTGACCTTTCACCCATCAACAACACACAAAGGTTATAACCTCTACCTCTCCTCCAGAACTAAAGGGGTTGTCTACTTCATGGACCTGAGCACTGGCAAGCTAATGGATGTTGAGGGTAAGCTCTAGTTTTACTGGAATAGTTTTGTGGGCATTTTACATGTATGAAATTTACTTGGTTGACACAGACCTGTCTACCCAGAGTATTTTGTTTGTAAAAACATATGCTGAATACACCAATATAATGATGATTAAAAATAATTTTCGTACAGATAAATTTCTTACAGGATAGGCAGGTATGGATCTATTAATGTCTAAAATACCATTGACTGTAGGGAAATAAACTGCTATATATTTCTGAACTGTAAATGTTTAGGTAGTTCACAGGATTTCTAACATTGTATCTGAGGATAAATAAGACTGTTCTATATTATATTAAAATGGGAAATTAATGGGTCAAGGGAGATAATCAATCAAGCCTGTATTGGTGAATATTATACTAAATTTCTCACTATGCTTTGCATGTGTTTGTTGTGGTTACTAATTTGCGATAAGGCCCACAACATTTTTGAGTTGCTTCCCTTGGTAGTACTCTCCACTGTAGAATTGAAATACCCCTATGCCCTATAACAGAGAGATTTACTTCATTCATAGGTATAATAAGAATAGCAGAGAATTTTGGGAAATTTGTGAATAATATAAATAATATAAATAATATAAATAATACAAATAATACACAAACATGGCTATCTGGCATTGAAGATAGTCATTCCCTATCTAATAATACAGTTTTGCCAATGTACTGATATTATGGTAGGAGTGGTGAATGTAATCGTAAGGCACCATTGTGTAACAATATACGAGTCCCAACATGTGGCTCCAGTAATGGCAGGGGTGGTATTTATGAGGTTTCTTCTCAATTTTCCACCATAATAAGGCAAGGAACAGTGTGAAGTGGACAATCTGTTGTCAAAGTGAAATACCCTTGAGTACAACGTTAAATTCCAATCAAACAAACCATTATGTATTAAGATTATAATCTGCTATTTTTCTAGGTATTGAGGATCGTGTACATGATTCCTGGCTTTGGGATGGAATGAACCATGCCCTTATTGGCAGCGGATTGTTTGGGGACTTCCTCTTAACAACTACAGAATTTTCCGCGATCATCATTGATGGAAAACTACAGAAGGTTGAATGTGAATTCCGGAATCTAAAGAACAGCCATGTGGTTGTGTGGGTACAACCAGATACGCTCTAAATTATTCCCCTTAGATGTAGCTCTTCATGCAACCAACACAGTGGGTTGAGTAATGGCAAATTCAACCATGTTTGTTGTTGTTGTTGATGATCAGTTGAAGTAAACACTGGGTACAGGTTGTGCTAGGGTAATTTCATTTGACTGAGTTTTTATTACCATAGCACCAATCACAATTTTACCCACAATAATTAAAAAAAAACGTAATTATATTTGATCTTTTTAAGAAAATAGGATTTTCAGAAGATTCAATATGCTACAATGTTGACAATTTCTCAATGTCAAATTTAATAATATTTTATCAGTAAGTCATTGAATAAAGTTTTTGCTGTTATGTTTTTTCATAATGATCGTTTTTATACACCTTTACTGCCATAATAAGTCTTTATTTCGCTAAAGAAGTATCCTTTCCTGTTAAATATTTTCTCTGCTTTGTCTGTTTAATATAATAATAAGATATTGAAAAGTAATCTTCAAGTATGTAAAACATACGAATCCTTTCCACCAAGATGCAAAAACTTTCTATTTATATCGATTTTGAGATTATATCATTCTCATTCAATATGTTATTTATTTTTCAAAAAGTTTTTATTTTAAGATTTTGAAATTCATAAAAGCATTGTTCTGCAAAGCTAATTTGTTACTGCATGGTTGACACACTGTTTGACATTTAATGTTAGTCTTTTTTTTTAACTTATGTTGCTAAATAAGTAAAATATCACACGCAATATTCATGTAAATGAAGTTTTTGTGTCGTTGAACTATTTTTTTTCTTATTATATTATTGACAAAAATGAAGTGTTTTATTGTTTATTTTTGGGGGGTTATTATTTTTGTCCAATACATATGGATGATTGGTAAACCGGTAAGTTTCATTATTTTCCAATGGACTTAATCAACTTGTGATCTCAATTTGCTGTGAGTAGAATTTGTTTTTTTCACACATCTTTGAAGAATTACATCTCTGTGCCATGTGGGTAACAATTTGAAATTCTTTCCATGTTTTGTTCAGAATGTATAATTTCTTCTGAAATTGTTTGTTCTGTCAGATATCTGACATTTTAACTATCAATATTGTGAGTATTAGTCCTACACTTTAGAATAGTAGTAGATAAAACATAATTAACAGTCCTGTAAACATTGATTGGGTTACTTGATGATTCATTTATGCTGACAGGACATGAGTATGGAATGACTCTTCTGTGGAACTGATGAAAGCTCTCTTTGATACTGTGGGTCTTGAAAAGCCACTTTCGTCAAATTTCCTATAACTAATAAGATTTGTTTAACAAATTTATGTACACATGAATTGGTTATTGATTGTATTGTTTTTTGGCAAAAGTTGACAGTAGATCTAATGTTAAGAATTGTTCTGAACAAATACAAAAACCTCTTCCAGACAATGCTCTGAATCTGGGAGATACTTTGGTTAAATAAGCAGGAAGAGATAAAAATTATTTTTGACAAAAAGGACATTCCTGATAATTTGCATATACTTACCTGATCCTGTATGACACTGAAGTCTAATTGGAACACACAGAATAGAATTCCCTTTGTTATCTCAGCAATCTGGTCTTGGAAGATAGTGATCTGATCCTACGTTGACAAGAAGTCAAGTTAAAAGGGAATGGAAATAATTCTCTTTGTAGATTTGAAAACTTTTGCAAAAGAAGATTCCAGTAAGTGTATCATGCTTATTATGGTATGAATCACCCTGACAAGTGACTCTCATCGATGCCCCTTGAAAGACTGTTGATATAATGTTAGCACCCCTTAGAACCACAAACCAGTGGATCCAAGAAATCCAAACCCTTATATTATATCCATGAAAATTGTGTGCACTATATACTAGTCTTGTCACTTTTGTTTTTTTAATGATTACTTAGCAAAAAAGGTTAAGTCTTTTTTAATGATTACTTAGCAAAAACTGTTCTTTATTTTTTTAATGATTACTTAGCAAAAACTGTT
>JARFOD010026407.1:0-24346 GCA_031763545.1 Mopalia muscosa
TTATTTCACTAATTCACAGTGTCCTAGCTAAACAAGTAAAGTACAGTATGTTATTTCACTAATTCACAGTGTCCTAGTTAAACAAGTAAAGTAGAGTATGTTTTTTCACTAATTCACAGTGTCCTACATCAACGATTAAGTATATCAGTCATGTAAGATTTGACGTCAATTTGGATGCCAGGTTTAGGGTTACATTTGGGGTTAGGTTTAAGGCTAGTTAAACCCCTGAAGGAAAGTCCAGGTAACTGAGAGCATTCAACAGGAGTTTCGAAAAATAAAATTCTGAATTCCATATTTGCAAATTTTAAAAAATTTCTTAACTGGTAAAAATTGAAGAAGATAAGTTTCTACAGTATCCTGCTAAACTTTATCCAAAATTTATCTAAACCACACATAGAACATATAGAGAAGGTATAGTGTGGGTAATACATTAGGGCAGTTCAAAGCAGATGGTAACTCTAACTAATCAGTATGGAGACTGTTTCTTCATTAAATAAATAGATACACCTGCTTCAGCATAAAGACATATCTACATATCAGAGAACTGGTCAAGGCTATGAAAGGTAGTTCCTTTGAAAAATGTTGTTCCTCTATGGTCCCCCACCGACACACACCTTTGCTTCCCCGAACGGGCACCACTATTTTTTTAAAAGTGGCATTAAGCAAGTATGCTTTCGCATAATGTGTTTTGTAAAAGTTTTTCTTATAAAAAAAACAATACAATTGTTTCAAAGGAGTTTAAAGATTGTTTACTTGTTTAATCGGGGTTTAACGTCGTTACTCAAGGGTATTTCACTTATATGACTGCACCTAGCCTGATAACGGTGGAAAACCGAGAGGAAACCTATTAAAAACCAACCCGCTATTGCTGAGCCACAGTGTGTGACTCACTCATATACATGATAGTCTACAGGCACACTCATTCTCATAAACGGTACATCAAAGTGAGATTAGTAAGGTTACAAGCTAACCACTAAGTCACAGCCAAAGGCTCCTGAATAAAAGAACATATACCAGTATATTTGTTTACAAAAATCACACTGACACGAGGATGTATACTATATTTGTTCATGTAAACAACTGAATTGAGCTTGCCTCCACAGAGATTTGAATTCGGGACTTGTATGACAAGCCATCAAATGTATACTTAACTATATATTAAAAAAGTGCCAAATTAAAGGATACAAAAACTTGAAATTGACACAAATAAGATGACTGAGAAAATGTATGTGTTTTAAAAGAGCCAAATCATTAGGAATATATCAGTAATTTCATTCACAAATTTTATATAGATAAATACCAAATGTACCACATGTACTAAGATATGTTCTATTTAATGCATATATTATAACACACAGAAAGTGCCATATCAACCTGATATATCACATAAATGTGTTAATTTATACATTAGTTTATTTTTATCATAGATTTATAGAGTACATGTCACATGATATAGTACAAAAATCAAACTATAATTTTGAACTAATTAAACACCTGTAAAGGTAATTATATTTTTGGAGAATATATATTTTATTATTTTTGGCTCATTCGCATATAAATAATGATACATGTACAATGTATATGATGATGAGTGACAGCATACTGAATATCTTTTAGATTAAAAAAAATAACAAATCCCTTGAAGAGAGTGATTCCCTTTCAAGTGATTCAAATTACAGCACACATATATACTACAACAAGGGGAAAATACTCTGCTTGGGAATTAGAAAAGAAGACGATTATCTCCCTTTCAATAATTAAAGATGATAAACAAATATAATAAATTATTATCATATATTAAATATTTAACTAAATGCCTTATATATCAAACTAAGTGGTCAGAAATGCAGAGACTGGTAAAAAAATTAAAACTACTTTTATGAAAGCATTTGTAGTATATTCTCTTTCAACAGGTAACACAGACTCTAAAGTTAATCTAAAATGGACTAATGAGCCTAATACCAATGAGCTTAGTCGGTTTTTCAGGTGGTAGAGTGACTTGTCACTTGTTACTAATATGTTCATTTTAACTCTTTTAAAATATATTTAATTAAATTTTACTATGTGTAAGTTTTTATATGAAGCAGAATTTTTAAAATAGGAAAATTAACATTAAAAAACCTTAAGTTAGTTGGTTTGCTATGCAGTATCTGTACAGTGGTTACTAAAACATGAAAATGACCACACTTACCATTGGCCCCATCTCAGGTTTGGGTGCGGGTGCACTCAGCTGATGGAGAGGATCCAGCTCTTTGGAATACAGTTTGAGCCACGACATTGTCAATTTCACAATCACGGATTCAAAAATTTGAATTTACTATATTTCCAATTTCACATAATCCACAAAATCTTTATCCTCGCACACTGCATGGTTAATTTCCTATGACTGTCCCATCATGATCAATCAACAGACTGGACACAGAATTTAGAACATCCAAAATTATTAAGTAGTGCCTATCGCATGTATAACCTGTTAAGTCTCTGGTTACTTTACACAGAAAACACAGGTGATATGCTTTTACTGGACCCTATGAGAGCTGGATAACTTTTATGATATAGACCAGCAAAATCAATCTTATAAAACCTACATATAACTTCAAAACTGCTCCAGTACTTGCCTATTGTGCCTGACACCCAGAGAAATCAAGATACATGTTGAGGAGAACGACCAATTCACGTCAGAGGCTGACGGGATAATATCTCCAGTTACAGAACAATCCACATCTGATAGGCATTTGTTCAGTCTACCCCCCTCTGACCCTACCCTCCTTCCCTCATCCCTCATTTGCTGTCATCTAGCTGGGTGTCCCCCCACCCATATCACCATCATGTCTACATATACTCTTGAAATGTTTACAAAACTCAGTTATAAAAGTACAATATGACTTTTACTATGTTTATGTACATGAAAAGTAACCGTGGACTAAAAGCTGCAGTTAAAATGGCAAATATTAATTTTGCAGGTAAAATAATTTAATCAATTATTTTGCATTTGTTTTTATAAAACAATTCACAATTCTCAATAATATATGAACTTGTTATATTCACATTGGTTGCCATCTAAATATTTGGTCATTTTAATAATTTTTAGTAAGAACAGTTTTGAAGTAAGTTTTACTTTCCTATGAATTTCATAAAATTACACCTTTATTGTTGACCTTTTTTGTCCCAAACAATTATCTAAAAAATTATCTCTGAAACTGAAAATTAGTGGAGAAATGCCTATGAAGTGTCCAAAGAGTTTAACAGTCACAATTAGTGATACTGCAGGTCTGGGTGTAGCTGTGTTTGAGTGGAGCACCAACCACCCAGAACCCATTGGGACAAAAACCAGGGCCAAACAAACCCTCTCCTGTACTAAACACAACAATGAAGTCTGCAGACAGTGAGACTGACTACTGTCCACCATCTGGTGAACATGTGCTTACATTGTCAAGAAATGTGTACCAGAATGTAAACCCTTGTCCTCTAGAAGTTTCTGTCCTCTTTCCAGAAGACCTATTAAGGTAAGTCTGGAATATGTCCATGTCAAACAAGTCACTTCATAATAACAACTTTTATAGAGTTCCTACAGAATCATTGATTTCCAAAAGTTTCCCAGGAAGCTTTTGTCTTTAAAATATAAGGAATGACTTTAATTTATTTTCCACATAAAAAAAATGTCAAGATCTCATTAAAGGAAAAAAAGTACCTGTTGAAAGTCATTTGCAGTGTTTACAAGAAAACCCCAAACCTATCACTATTAAATTTGGTATTTCCACTTCAATAATCTTTAATGGTAATAATGTGATGAAAAAAACTGTTCAGTGTTCACATTTCAAATGCTTTTAATTTCTAAGAAACTTTAGACACCCTACCTTCACACATCTGAGAAAATCAACTCAAATCCTACTTAATTTCTTAGAGACTTTCAACACCTTTACCTTCCATATCTGAGAGATTCAACTCAAATCCTACTTAATTTTTTTTGAGAATTTCAAAACCTATACTTGCTGTACCTAAAAATTCAATTTAAATGCTTTTAAATTTATAAGAGATTTTCAACATCTTAACTTCACACACCTGAGAAAATCAACTCAAATCGTACTAAATTTATTAGAAACTTCCAACCCCTTTACCTTCAATACCTGAGAAAATCATCTAAAATCCTACTTAATTTTCTTAGAGACTTTCAACCCCTTTACCTTCAATACCTGAGAAAATAATCTAAAATCCTACTTAATTTCTTAGAAACTTTCAACCCCTTTACCTTCAATACCTGAGAAAATCATCTAAAATCCTACTTAATTTCTTAGAGACTTTCAACCCCTTTATCTTCCATATCTGAGAGATTCAACTCCTACTTAATTTCTTAGAGACTTTCAACCCCTTTACCTTCAATACCTGAGAAAATCATCTAAAATCCTACTTAATTTCTTAGAAACTTTCAAAATCAATACATTCCAAACCTGAGAAATTCAACTGGAATGCAATTTAATATCAAAACAGATTTAAATATACAAAACATAGTACAGTTTTGAGCACAACTGTCCTTTTTGAACATCTTTTTTCCTGTGAAGACACATCAATTGAGTAAAAGAAAACAAACAATTTTTAGGCCTACTGATCTAAAAATAAATGGCAATATACTCCTCCATAAGCACAATGACAAATGCAAGATGAAACTGAACTTGAAATAAGAGCTTATGTCCTTTTTGAACTTTTCCTCTGAAGACAGATCAATTAAGAAAAGAAAATAAAAAATGTTTACCTTTCTCAAAATTAAAGGATAAAATTTTTCCATAAGCACAATAGACAAATACAGGACAAAGAATTGAAATAATTCTTTATGAGATAAAACAAAAGAGTTCTCACAGAACCATGTTCGAAGCACCATTAATGAAGGATTATTCCCACACATACACTAACAAGACTAATGACTGAGGCATACCAGTGGGACAATGTAACACTGAACTCCCCTGCATAGTTCTCTCATTCATTGATATTAAACAATGGGAGAGAATTCTTCACATAACAAACTGACAACTGTATCATATCAAACCTGTACTATCTGTATGTACCTGAATACTCAGATAATCTAGTTGATACAAATGTATAAAACAATGAATTTACAATATGTCACATCCTTATGTGGTTTCTATATCATACATTGAGACGAAGAAAACAAACATATTCAGTCAGAAGTGAATCATTTTAACACCAAATTGACAATATGAATTGCAATCTCAGAATCTAAAGACTCATATTGACCAGACCCATTACCCTGTATCTGAAACAATTCAAGATATTTTAAAGCAATTCTGTGTCCACTGATACTGAGGCATTTTAAATTTAAAACAATCCAACTGTTTATTGGTCCAAACTTTTAAAAGAAAAACCATATGTTGTTAATATAATCCACCGAAAACATTAAAATATGTGATTTATTAATTCAATCATTCACTCGATAGATTTGTGTTGTCTCATATGAGGACAGTGTTCTCCCAACAGATCTAGCTGGACTAAAACACCATGATAACAAAAGTGATCTGCCCTTGCAAAACTTAATCTTCCTCCAGTGCTACCTACCCCAGGTATAGATGAAGCACATTCACACAGGTGTCCAGTGGATGAGAATTAACACTGATTATTAATTGATTAATAGTAAGCCATTAGATTCACATATACACTCCACATAACACTTCACTTAAACAAAACAACCCGCTCCTGCAACATTGAGCGAATTCTTTAACTTTTTTACCCATAAAACACCTGTCACAACTATACCTGACACTTAAAATAAGACATAATAAAAACCTGATTTCTGACCATATTTTCCAAACTGACAAATGAGATAAACTCCTGAAATAGAGCTTTCTTCCAACTACCAACCTGCTCCTATTCGCTGGTACAGTTATATCCACTCCCAGAACACAGTTAGTCTAAGTCCCCACCTTACAATAGACTGAATACTGAAGTATTTCTGAGGACTTCTCTCCCCACTGTTCCCTATGGGACGAGTGTCTTTATACATTAACAAATCAGCATAAGCAATCTCTGGAGTGAGTTTTGAGGCCTGGGGCAAATCAACCCTGTGAAACAAAAAAACAAAACAAAAAAAAACCATATCGAAATGCGCCCATCTAATAGGCCCAATTAACATCTCTTTAGCCCGGGGTAGATTTATCCACAGGGTACACATACTATAAACATCACCATATAAGTCGTGGGACAGAAGAGTAAACTCTATTAGGTTAATTTAGAGTAAACAATTGGAAAGAAATAAAATATATATCTGATTATTAATTGACTTTTAGGGAATTTAAATACAGGTTGCAATTCCTAAATAACTACAATCCGGAGACTTTAATACATGTCAGAGATTTTGATTGTTCAGTGGTTTACACAAGCTGCCTCTGTGATCATCTAAAGGAAAACAAAAACACCTCCACATTCCTGAGTTTAACATACAAACATGCAGCCCAATGAACCACACTATCACCTCTTAAACAGCCGTAAGAAAATATTACAGGTGTAGTCTTAACGCATATTGACTTTCTTGTTTGCTACATATCTATCACATACTTTATATACCTTCATCATTACCTTATCTTGAGATGTCTGTAGATTAAACATAACAACTCGAGATTAACATCTGAGTTGATACAGAAGTTATCAACTTCCCTGTGCCCGTGTGATAAATGTTTTAGAAACACCTACAATCTTATAAAAAAATATGATGCGTAAAATTAAACAAAAATTGCTCATTTGGTTCATTCTAAGAGAAAGTTTGTGTTGTAGCATTTGTAAGAATATTTGTCTGGGCTTTCAGAAAAAAAAACATCCTAAAACTTAACACTGCAAAAATTAACATTAGAGCTAAGAATTAACACCTTTTGAAAACTACAAAACCAAGTAAATGTTTTGCCTAGCCTAGTTATCCGACTTATCTCTTTATAGCAATTTTCCTAAAACTATTAATGAAAATTGGACTTCCTGCATTAACGATGAATAATAAAAAAGTAAACTGAATTAATTAAAAAAATTGAGATACACTTAACTAGATTATAATGACACAAATAAGCATGCTTATTTTCAAGGGTGTAAATCAAATAGTTGTTGCAAGCTGTACTTGCAAAGAATTCATTCAAAATTTTTAGCCTCTAATCAAGAAATTTAGAAAAAAATTACAGGACAATTTTGGCCCTCAAAGGGGTTTTTCACCCTTAATAAAGGATAAATTTTAATACAGTTTCAGGCAATGGGCCTCAAGAATATATATAATGAATCAAATGTCTCTTGATATAGATTGTAGAAGGGATTAAACATTGACAAGTGTTACAAAAGTTGTCAGGAACAGTATTTGCTATAGTGACAGACTGCTTAAAAAGCTTAGGCAAATCCTTCATATTGTGACTTATTCAAGGACTTTTTATAATGTTTTTACCACACCTCTTTGAACATGTGCAATCAATCTAGATTCTAATTCAGCCCAGTACATACAAACAATCACATACATCTGGAGGTACTGGTATGTCAGAATGACAAACATGTGATCTATACACTATATTACACCCTTCTACAAGCATAACCAACAGGTAAAAAACACGTATTTCCCAGATTTGATAAAAAAAGATCATTTATGAAAATAAATTTAGCAATGTAAGAATTAGGCGTCCATGTTTTCACAAATCAAATTGACTCAAGAAACAGCCTGGGTTTACCTACGAGTGTACCAGGACTAGAAATATAAAAAAAAATGGTATCCAAAATAGTCATTTTCCTTCACTTTTTAAGAAACTTGGTGTTAAATATTTAACAGTTACCTATCTCCTGCATATTAAAATTGCTTAAAAAAGGGTGTCCAAAAGAAGCAATTGTTCTATTCAGGGCGTCCGAAGGATTGGGTGGGCCACCCCTCTGTCTAAGCCCTTGGCCTGTACATGTGTGATATATACAGGGTATATAACTGGTATCCAGTGGTCAATTCACTGATTGTTACCAGATTAGGGCACTCTGTTTAAATGAGATCATCTGGACTGGATTAGCTTGATTTCTCTGGTCAGTGCTCACTTTAACATTCAACCAAACAAACAATCTTTATATATATATCATATTCACACTGGAGGATTATAACTAAATCATATAGATTAGCAAAAGGTACGTGCAATATCCCACTTATACAGAAACACCTTTATTGCTAACTTTTAATTTCAGGTAACTATTTTTCTCAGATATGCTGGAAACAGCAATGCCTAAAAAGAACTAAATGGAATCTGAAAAGGACAGTAATTTGTCCAAATAGAGCAACATTTTGATATCGTTCAAACACTGCAGAAATAGTATATCATAGTTTTAAGTTTTTGTATTAAAAATGAATGTATGAGCTGTGGAAAAATTCAAGGTGAAGTATTAGGGTTATTCTTTCAATGAATAAATTCACACCATTTGTTGGCTTCATTCATTGATCTTTAGCAATAGCAAAATCAACTTAAGTTCATTTTGCTCTTAAGTTATGGTACAATGATGGTCAAATGGAATTGGCTGAGTGACCATTTAATGTAATTGTTCCTTGCCAAACCATTGTGGAAAACAGAGAGAAAACCTCATAAAAATATCTCTGTGATTGCCAGAGCCACATCTTGTGACCAGCCACATTGACAGACCAGGTTTCGCACATATGAGCGGAAAATTAATTTAAGTGCATTGTGGTAAGTTCACAATCTTGCACTTATGGTGAAGCATTTTGAAGTATACCAAATTGCTTGTATCAAAATGGTACAAACCTCAATCCTGCTATGTTCAAAACTTTTTAACAACCTCCCATTAAAACAATAATTTTCCAGACTTTCAAGGGCCTTGAATTCCACATATTTTTTACAGAACTTTCAATAATTTTCAAGAGTTTGTGTGAAACCCTGACAAACGGACTTGATCCCTTGAAATGTCAATTTGAGTAGGATTAGTAAGCACACACCCTAACCTCTAAGACATAGTTGGTGCCGATTTGGTGCCTTGGTGCGTTTGTATGTTTAATTGGAGTTTAATGTCGTACTTAAGGGTATTTCACCTATATGCCACAGAGTATTCATAGTGTTTTAATTATTTTGGGATAACACTTTCTTAGTCTGAACAGATTCTAGTTCAGAAAATTTTGCATGTTAAAACTCGTCAGGGAATCGAACCCATGACCCACAGAGTTGGGCACCAAATCAGCAGCAGTGATTGCCAGGCACCTAGACCTGGGTGACCAGTGGCTGAGAAAATTAACCCTTTAAACTATGACAAGCACTGGGTGCAAGAATAAACGATGAATGGCCTTCTTTCTGTAATATTCAACACTTTAAACTGCCTTATATTTTACATGCTTCCTTATACAGTCACTTAATAAATAATTATTGAAACTTGAATACAGATTTCTGAACTCTCACATCAATAAACCTAACAACCTCCCATGTTACATTTATCAACAAATGCTACCCAGTTTTTATCACATACTATTAGACACACTGTAATTATATCTGTCATCGCCAGTAACATTACACACATAACGATTAGAGGTACATAATAGTATTACCGACAGAGAATCTATATCTAACAATTAATTAATACTGTCAAACTGTAATTACCATATTCCTTGTACAGAGCACAATTTACGTGAAGTATATAGCTAGTAATGGCTGCGGCCCAGCTTCCTGTCAATTCATATTGATCTAGGCATCAGGTAATAACAGACCAATATCAACACATACTGATACATACAGTAATCTATAAATAGCAGCTGATGCTCAAGGTAAGTGACAGTTTGTTTATTTGATCCTAGTTTTATGTGTACCAGGGTAATTTCGTTCTTGATGCTGTTGTAAGAGAAGTATGAATGTAGGAAATCACTTATAACTAGAAACAGTTTCACAGGCTGTTTAAGAATAATGGGAGTTGATAGAAGAATAGCAATTCACAGAGCAACACCTATGATAAATCAGCCGTGTGCTACCGATTTCATACATATACGACACAGCCTGTGTCTAGAGTGGCACAGCAGGCATCATACTGAGTCCTTAGTTAATTTGATCCTCTATTGTTTAATTCCCGAACAAGTATACTGCTCATTGCAGGCATGTCTAAATAAGAAAGCCTTTGTTTATATTAGCTGCGTAAAATGTATATAAGATCAACTCAATAAATGCGTAGGTCAGAACTTACCATTAAGAAGTCTGTCCTTAAACACTTAAGTTGAATAGTGCAGGTGAACTGTACAAATCTGCACGGCATGTTTATACTGAATATTTAAATGACTTATGCCAACATGTAATATACATGCAGAAAACTTGGAAAGATGGTCCTGTTGTCTTGTCATCTGCATAATTATTTCCAATCATAAAGATTATAGGTGATAACCAGACATGAGTCTGCTAATAGAATAGTCCCGATAAGCCAGCAGTTAAATGAACAAATTTTCAGCTCGATACATTGAGTACTTTACGACATCTAAATATGAAAGTAGAGGCAAAGAAAAGACGGACAGACAAACTTCCAAAAATGTTATATGGTTCGCATAATAACATACAAACAAGTTTTTTTAAAACATTTATTTTAGCTTGTGTTTAGATGTGGAAAGGACTGGTGCAGAGAAACAATTTCTCATTTTAAGTGAAAAAGATAATAAAATAATTACCATGCTATGATTGAAGTTATAGTTTCACTTTCTTGGTGAAATCCTTAGATGTGGAGAATAATCTCTGTTGAACTTTAACATTTAACTTTTTCAAAAAAGGGCAAAGATTAGAACATTCAAGGCACTGCGTCCAAAAAACCAGATCAGGATTGATTTGAGAGTTTAATCAACAATTAATTCAATTTTAGGGTGGTGGGAGGGGCATACATATCTAAGTTATTAGAATCCCGATATGAGGTTAAAACACCACGTACCAAGATTTGACACCAGCCATCATCAGTTTCATCAGTGAAAGACAATATGAGAATCTTAAGCGCATGGCCATAGATTAATCCAACTGTCAGACATGATGACTCAGCAGTTTCTCCGTGTAACAGAATCCGACAGCCCATCACTATTGTGAGAAACATGTCCCACTTTACAACACATGATGGCCACTCAGGGCTCTCTTTATCTCAATTAAAGATTAATCAAGAAAATTGGTTGCAAAGCAAACGAGAGTTGATTGCAGGATATGACCTCAATTCAGAACAAGGTCTCCAAAAGACGATAATTCAAACTGCTATGTGATAATGTACAAAACAACAACAGTTGTGGACCCATAGCTATAACACGTGTAAGATGAAACCCACTTGACATTGTTAAAGGCAAACAAATAAAAGCATTTCATTTCTTTAATAGAGTTTTACCGAATAACAACTCATAAATATTTATTAATTTTTCCATCCACCATAAAATTATACAGAGTTGCAAAGGCCATATTCTCCCATAAATAATTTGGTATAGTGGATTTTCAGAAAGAATAAAATGTTCTATGCATGCAACTGTATCACCAGTTCTCTCCACAGATTAAATTAAATGTGAAGTACAAATACATGTAGCAAAATACCTAGAATACTGTACAAATCTACACGAATTCTCAGTAGCTATCATACTGTAAATATGTTCTGATGAAATGAAATTAACCCTAACATTAAATAGGGAGAGTTAATCCCAGGGATATATGAATGAATTTGATTTATTTAGAGTTTAACTTGGGAGAGGGCACAAATTGTAACCCTAGCTTTCCTCTGAAGTCTCTTCTTTCCACGGCATGGGGAGGGGATGCAAATAATACAATATTCTACCCCATTTATTTACTGTTTTCTACCATTGAATTCTAAATTGTAGTGTTTAAAAAAATAATAGTACTCACTTTTTTTCTTGGTAATTTATCCATTGTGTTTCTAAATGTTGATCAGGGTGTCCACATCATGTGATCTGCGAAATCTGTATAAAGAACCATAGATAGGACTATATAAACGACCATAGATACAGGAACCTATTATTAAATTCTCTTCCTAAGTCAGATGTTGCATATAATCCCTTATATTGTAAACAAAGTCATCATATATGCCTGTAAATCCTGGAATTACGATGAAAAATGACAAGGTGACTATTCATAACTTTTGAATTAATGAAAATATTAAATTAAAGTAAAGGGAGCACTTTGGGTAGTAAGTTCCAAGCCTCATCTTTTTTTTTTTTTTACTTGGCCCTGGAGAAACATTATTTTTCCAACGGATCAAATCATTAAATTTAAAAGGATAGAATTGTCTACATGAACAAGAAAAACATCCCATACACCTACTTGCTTACATTAGAAATTGTGATACATATTAGCATGATTAACAACTATCTTCACTTAAATATCAAGGGAATTAAGGAATGCAGTAAACATGAAAACTTACTCCCTGTATAGCTGCACAACACTCTAAATCAACTGATGTGGTTACAAGGCAATATCATCATGCATATAGCTCAGTGTGTCAACCTGGAATAATCTGCTGCATTTTCATTGGTCAAGAGGTGGGCTATATGTTGTATACCAAGGCATATCCTTATGATTTGTGTAGGATCATCCCAAACAAAAACAGTAATACATATCACAGTGTCTCCCTTTTAAGAATGCATGCAATGTTATACTTTTAACTATTACATCTCATTAAGAGTCAACAAAGTGAAGTATACTCCACACAGAATGTTTGTATTTTCTAGGTAATTTATTAAGTACATTTTCCTATTCTTGTTTTTCTTTAGGTAGTTTACAGTTGATTCCCTGTCACATGGCCTTCCCTGCATCTGTCAAACATTGCAGAGAGGCTATACGGAGGTTAATCGTTCCTGCTCCAGACTCCTCTACACTACCAGACAGGATGTTAGTAGGCAGGTTTTACCAGTTCTGTAGTTTTTTTTAATTATAAAAATCATCTTAGATGTTACATATGTCTGACTAGCGAGACAATTTCCATTAATCACCCAACTCTTATTACATCCTCTGTTGTTCCTATACCAAGCTCTAGCTAGACAATTTCCATCAATCACCCAACTCTTACTACATCCTCTGTTGTTCTTATACCAAGCTCATATAACACAGCACAACATGATTTATACTGGCCAGAAAATACATTTTTTATTTCATTTATAAGCTCCACGCTCCTTCTTATTCCTACTAGAATTAACAGATTTATTATACAATAACTAGTCTGGATGCACTACAAGGCCTATATTGTTTGCCAGTCAAGTAAAACGTCCACATCATTCACATGCTTTACCTACATGAATACAGTCAATATATCCATCACAACACTTTTCATATAATATAGATCTGCATTGTGTTGTGTAAGGCTATAGAGATTATAGTGAGTTAAATGAGTAGAAAAGGAATCTGAAATTGTCTACATGCATATTAAGTGATTCCTACTCAACAATTTGTTTTGTTCAGCTGTCAACTACTATTATTGACATTTACTTTCAGTTCCTCTACAACTTCCTCCAACATACATTAAACACCAGAACTCTCAATATACAGTAGCTATTGAAATGATATTTACAGCTAAGCCTAATTCCAAGTTCTAGCTTCACACATAGCGACATGTATTAACAACTATAGAGCCATACAGCCAGGAAGCATTGAAATGATTATCTTCATAGAGCAGGCTGGTCCCAGAAGAGTTAATTTCCATATTGCTTCCTTCCCAGTCATTAAGTAAGATTTATTGCCCAGTCTCTCAACCATGTCATCATTTTAAAAGACAGTTTACACAATCTGCAACATAACTGTGTGATACTTCCAAAAGCCTTCATGTCTTACATCTACGGTTTTTCATCATTGTTCATGGGTTTTTTTTCTCCGTCACACTTATCATATATATTGTTGCAATTGCCGCTAACTTATTCTTTGAATTCTAATAATCAAACTTTTGGGTCATTTGAGTGTCTAGTGAGCCCATCAAAGCATTTATTGCAGTCATAACAACTTGCTATTAATGTGGTGGGTAAATGATGCTGTTTGACCAGTTCCTTGTTTACAATCATACCACAACATTATCAGCATGTACATTGCAGCAGTTGAAATCTGGATTTCTGTTGACTTATTTATTAAACTGCCATTGTTCTTTTGTTTGCCATGCGATGCAAATATTGTCTTTTTAAATGGGAAAATACAGCTCAAGGCTGGGGTTTAATCTTTAATGACTTGAAATACAACATACATCCCTACAACATAATGTGTATGTTTCTTTCTAAATTGAAAAATGCTAGTAAAAAGGATTACGAGTTTTTTTTCAACAGTAATGTTCTTCCCATGCTAAATAAAGACTAGTAACACAGCACCACACTGTCATATTAAACCCAGAGAGTTTATTTATAGAAACTGAACCTTTTTTACATTGAAACTAGAAAGTTAAGGGCACAGAAACCAACTCCATCGTTGTCTGATAAATGTCACATCATATTGGACTAGTTCTGCGTCAAGTCTTACAAATTTAGATCTGTAGAGAACATTTGACAAATGATGCATTTCTATTGTTTGTCAGTATAGACTAACATTACCTGACGTACATGTAGGTGTGAACCTTCTAAAGTCCAAGTCATGAGAACAGGTATTGTGCTAGAGTTAGGTGCGCGATTGGCTTTTCTCATACCTTCTCGCGTTGATTGCCATGCACAGGCAGTCAGTCAATGTGTTATCTTTAACGTCACGTGATTACAGTTTTGCCTATAATAAAGCCAGTAGTGCACCTTAATAGCTAGAGTGGTGGTGCTACAGTTTTAGAAGTGAGCAGGCTGTTCTCTGTGTTTGTTTGATTCAGGTTTAACACCCTTTTCAGGATTGCTGTCAAATGTCTACATGCAAGCCCAAAAGCCAGTGTAGGCTACTGCCATGAAGAGAAGTTAGGACACAAAAACAAAGACATATCAACATATCAGTGTGCCAACCCCTTAGCTCCAGGAGAACCAAGGCAACAGTTTGTTTGTTGATCAGGGTGCAACGTCATACTCAAGAGTATTTCTCTTATATGATGCGGGATGGTTTACTTCACACTGTACATTAAATTATTACAGTGGAAAATCGACAGGAAACCTTGTGAAAACAATCCATGCAATTGCCGGAGCCACATTTTGTGACTCACTCATATACCTGCGGGTCAAAAGACAGACTCGACCAAGGCAACAGGAAGTGTCCTTCCAACCCCCATCCCAGGCTATTGTGAAACCAACAAGTCCAAAATAATTTATAAACACATTAGTACCTGATATTTATACGATAACAACTGAACATACACATAAATCAAGTAAATGAGAATGTACATTTAAGATCTAATAAAAGCCTTGTGTGTAGTAAAAAGTATAAAGAAAGATACGTCCATAAAACTGAATCCTCAATAAGTTACCAAATTCTTACCTTATTAATGAAGGATCCAATACTGTGGTAGATTTTTCACTGGAGCATAGATTAATCTGTCTGGGTTATCTCTTACAGCATATATGTACCTCTGCTACCCTGACCTAATTATTCAACAATATTTCCTGTGTTTTCCAGGACTACAATCTTTTCTTGGCTGAACACGGGGACAACGTAGCAGTTGATTTTATCAATTGACATCAAACAATTTCTGGATAGTCCTCAGATATGATGTAGCGTTGTCAGGACGGTAGTAAATGTTCAAGCTGAGACTTATCTCTCCATCTTACACACACAATCACTAAACTTTAGCTGCCTTGAAATAACAGTTCTTACTCTATTTTGTTGATCAGAATGGTTTCTCTGATACCAGTGTTCCCATTCGCTCCATGAGTTTATTATTCAGCCACAAACATGAGGACAGTTGTAGAGGAGCTGAGCCTAACTGATGTGCAGGCCTATAACTGGTGGTCTGAATGGGGGAAGCTGGTGTCAGCTGTACTCAACTGGCCAAAATCAATACCAGCTCAACACTGATACCCCAACCATAGAAAACCTTCAGAATGTCACTCCATTTCTCTCACAAACAACCGAATTGGATGAAGTGTTTTAACCCTGTGTTTGGTGAGGAATGGGTGAATGGTGCCTGTTAAAGTGAGACAAATGATATTGGGAATCTGCTCACATATTTATGTTTATTAGTTGAATTAGGGTTTGCATTTATGACCCAACACTACACCAGAATAATGAGGAATACATACAACTTGAAGAGATCATTTCAAAAAAGCAGAAAGTTTTATTTTAATTTCCCAAAAAGTCGGCAGGTTTACAAATATTGTTTACTATAATTATAAAAAAATATATACATGAAATAACCAATATACTCTTTGAATTTTTTTTTTTTTATAGAGTGAAAATATACTAACCTAGTAGTGATGCATATGTCTCAATCTATCTATATGGCCATTATCTGTGAACTAGTAGATTAATCTGTTCACAATTAAGTTTAAGAATCCCAAATTGTTATTTCCTATTTATCGATTGTCTGGCTTAATGCCATACTTGATTGATTGGGGTTTAACGTCGTACACAATGGCATATCACGTCATGTCACGACGGATTGTCCAATTCACACTGGTACTTAATAAAAAATCGTGAAGAAACCTGGCTAAAAAAAACTCTGTGGTTGTAACGGCCACATCATGTGACTCACTCATAAACCTGATAGTCGACTCGATTTCGGACGCGATTTCGTGAACAGTACAATGTACATGGATTTGTTTGTTTGTTTGATTGGTGTTTAACGTGGTACTCAAGGTTATTTCACTTATATGACGACGGATTGTCTACTTCACATTGTAACATAGCCTTATACGGTGGAAAACCGCATAAAAACCACCCCTGCGATTGCCGCAGCCACAACATTTAACTCGACAGGCGGACTCGAACCGGTGAGCGGTAAATCGAAGCAGGTTCAGTTTAGGAAGTGCACTCGCTACCACTGAGCCACGGCCGCAGGCCAATGTAGATGGAAGTAGGATTATTAATAAGACCTGCTCACCACTGAGCCTCGGGTGTTACTCCATACTTCAGGTTATTCCACTGGTAATTTCAATTAAACCATGTCACTTCAAAACTACTCTATGTGAAAAATATTTAATCAAGTCAGGAACTATTTGTAATTTAATACAAAAACTAACCTCTGTTGATGAACAGGCCATTTAGTAGATAGGAGAGAACTCCTTTATATGAACTTTAATTTGTGTTAACAGCTAATTGTTATCCATGGATCTATTTTATAGATAGACTTATAATAATACACACTTGCTCAGAACAAACCCTTTTGATAACATAGTGATATTTCACCAAGATATATAAAGTGGTGTAATTCGTAACAATAATAAAGTATAGTAACAACTCTGAAGAAAGATTATGAATTCATTTTGACTCAATGTTTCGGTTTACTGATCAAACTATCATCATGGACTCCTGATGATGGCTCGATCAATAAAGCAAAATGTTTAGTCAAAATGAATTCATTATCTTTCTTCTGAGTTGTTACTATAATTGACTATGTTCAACTCCTCAGTGGTAGTCATAATATCGTAAGAATAAAAAGCCATCATCAGGAGAATGATAATGAGGTTGGCAAACTAAAGTGTTGTAATTGTGATATCAAAAGGAGTCTGAGTATTGTACGCGTTTTAAAGTACCTGCTCTCCAAATTGTGGTTGATATTATGAGACATAGAGCAAAGCTTTGAAGACATTAATCTGTATCCCATTTTGCCTCACAAAAGAGAAATTTTAGTAGGAAAGGAAATGACAGCTGGGTATATATTTATAACCCAGGTTAAATAAAATTCCCAGGACAGATGAACTATAATATACACCATTATAAGATTGCCTACCTGGCTTAACCATCAGGTACAGTATGAGTTAACATCAGCATTCCAGGTTTGCAATCAGCAGGTGGCTGATAGGGAGCTTTCTGTTGCCCTGGTGTTTTTAGAGCTGAAGGGCAAAATGAAGCTGATCTTTTTGTCTTAGTTTGTTGCCAGTGGTCACTGGTTTCGGGGGTGGTTTCATTAAACTTTTGCACATCATCATAGGAATGAAATAACCTTAAGTACAGCGTTAGACCCACAATTAAAAAATATACAATCAAATAGATTTGCCATCATCATTTTATTTATCGATTGACTGGTGTTAAACGCCATACTTAATGTTATTTCACTCTTGTGACAGGGGTGTAGGATAACATGTTTGTTTGATTGGGGTTTAACGCCTTAATGTTATATGAACTTATTTCACTTTTGTGACAGGGTGTACAATAAAAAGCCACACTTGCACAACCATACCATGTGAAGTGAATGTTTGTCTTGGTGAAGCCAAATTGGGTCATCAATTTAGATGGAGCATTTTGATGCTGTATCTGTGTTGATTTGTTTGTTTGATTGACTGATTGATTGAAACGTCATACTCAAGGGTATTTTGCTATATGATGATGGATTGTCCATTTGACACACCTTACTAAAATATGGAGAAAATCTAGACTATTCCTTCCCCCATTAAGTAAATACCAATTTATGTCAGAAAATACATGGTATGATGAACATCTCACCATTACAATAAAAGCAACCAATTGATTCTAACACAATAATGAAAGATATACACATCTGTGTGGTTCACTGAATAGATTGGCTTTGTTTGTTTGATTGCAGCTTAAGAAAAACTCAAAGGTATTTCACATATATGACGACGTGCTAGCCCCAATGGATGAAGGAAATCACCCACGACACCACTGGCAACAAACAAAGACAAGACCGGACAGCAACAGGACGCCATACAGACACCACAAACAGATCAGCTTCCTGTTCTCCTTCGCTCTGAGAGCACCAAGGCAACATGAAGCTCTCTCTAACCACCCCCCACTTTTAGTTTGTATTTTGTCAAATATTGTGAAGAATTCAACAATAGAATGTTTTGAATAAACTTTCAGTCATAAAGTTAATTAATCAGCTAGGCATTAGTAATTATCAAGCAGGGTTCATACATTTGGAGTTATCATTTCTGATCATCAACATCCAACATGGGATGAATAAAGTGCCATATGTTATCCTTTCTTTAACACGTCACATTTTACCTGTATTGACTCTTTGGTGTTTTTACTCAATGATTAGAAATAATAATTTTTTAAAAAATTAATTTTATATCATAAACCATCTAAGTAGAATTCAAAGGTATATGCATTCAATATGTTAATGATAGACATGAACCCTGCTTAGCAACTGACAGAAGCAACATGAACAAAACTGTTTGTTTACAAATGATGAAAATATTTATTAGCAGGCAATCAAAAGGCATTTAACAGAACAGAATCAAAGAAATGATGAATTTACCTGATAAGTTGATCTACAACACAAAAACTTTTCTGTAAATTCATTTTGAGCAGATAAATATGACGTACAGCAGCATGCAATAAACAGTTACATTTTAAGTGGGTTAATATTAAACAACTTTTCAAGCACCTGCTTGTGCTGAGCTTCCTCCATCAGTCAAAGGGTAGAATGTCAGATATATTTATACCATCAGAGACTTGCCATACATCATTTAATTCATGGCCTGCACATACACGGTTTAATTCACAGAGTTTGTGTAAAGGTAGACATTTAGTTGTATTTCTAGGATTAACTGTCTTATTCATGATTTGAGACATTTGATTTGCCTTTTCAGAATGCAATATTTTTATTTTATCTGACAGACATACCTTTTCTCTTCATCTTCAACGACATGATGTATATGTAATGTACTATACATATTTGTCCATCTCACTTAACAAATGTTAACTGGTGCCCTAAGGTTCCAAGTCACCCTTGATGATATATAACAAGATGTAATGAGTGGTTCAGTGAACTAATTGATAAGTCAGGAGTCTTTGACTGGTGTTAACATCTCACTCAAGAGTATGTCACTTAAACGATACTGGTGTGTTTCCAACAGTGAGTAACACTAGCACAACTGTAAAAAGTTAAGCCAATGAAACATTCACAAATTATTCATCCAAACAAAATGTCAAGTAGCTCAGTAAGATTTAGCGCTACAGAATCATAAATATTAAAAAACTGACGTAAGCACTGAAACACTATACTCAAAGATATTTCATTTATATGAAGGTGATGAACTCCAGAGGTAAAATCTAACACAACCAATTTTATGTGAAGTGTTTTGCTATTCTTGAATTCTTCTGCCCTCTGTCAGAGACAAGGTTCAATAAATGCCCATTTTAAAGTCATTCTTCATATCAATTACAGCACACATTCCACAAGTTTTACTCTGTACATACATGTGTTTACAAACACTAAAAACATGAATTCTTCCACGTAACACAAACATACAGACATGATCATTAATTAAAGATATGAAAACATTTTTCCTATTTAAAGGTTAGTTCTAATGAAAGTTCCCCATCTAATTTGAAACTGTGACCTTTTCTGAGAACAAATTTATATACTTTTAAATAGCAAATATGAAAAAACAATTTCACAAATCAAAAATCAATGTTGATGACAGAAATACATTAGATTCACATGCAGCAGTTACAAAAGATACAATAAAACAGTATAGCTAATGTTAACTAGAAAACATCTACTTAATTATTCACTTTATGTTTACAAGTGCACAAATAATTATAAAACATTAACTATAATTGGGCATAACAGTAATCGTGAAAAAAGACACTCTAGAACAAAGACATTAGATGAAAAAATAACACTAACAAAAGCATTAATCACGACATAAATTACTGTAATATAATCATGGAAAGAATATCTCAAGGAGTATATGTAGACAGAATTAAAGCTTTATTTATACATTTTACAAAACATAAAGAAAAATGAAAAAATGCCAAGATTTCTGGCTGATGTTTTCTAAATCATTAGCTGCAGTTAAGTTTCAATTAACACATTGTTTTAATGTCACATTCATCGGATGATTATAAACAAATGTACGACAAGATTGAGGATCCACACAATTTGTATTTATTATAAAAACATCAAATTTAAATTGAAAATTCAAAACAATTTCTCCTCCACATAGTTCTATCTCCTATTTTGAAACTAGTGACTAATCATATTTTTGCCAAATTTGATTTCTAAGAAAATCATGGTTCATCCAATTTTGGATTTCTTTGGTTGATTCCAAATTTTTGAAAATCTTACAATTTTTGTCACCTAAACTCACAATTGAAAATATTTAGCTTATATAATGTGTAAGAAACCAGACTGGATATTTGCACATGATCTCTTTCATTGCAGTGCTGCCTTTCAGGAATAAAGAAAAGCCAAGCTTCATGGATTTTTTTACATATCTCGCATACTCATTTTAATGATCAACTTGGTTTTCTAAACTTTACTTAGGCAAAGAAAACTAGCTAAATAAGAAAACATTGCTGCCTGCAAAATCAAAGAGTAGTTAAAGAGAGATAACCCTTTTCAAAGGGAAAGAACTCTGCACAACAATAGAAAACGGCAAATCCAAATCACAATTTAGAAGGGAAAAAAAAAAAATTATGTTTAGTTATACAAATGCACCAGAACAATGCTTCTTTACAGTTTTGAAATATGAAGTGTCTTTGTCAAAATAACCATTTTAATAGATTACCTTTTGAAACAAATACTAAACATATTCAAAGTCAAAATGATAAAATAAAAAATATTGACACAATTGCTTCAATTTTAACTTACATTTATTAAACAAACTTAAACAGAGGGCATTAAAGAAACTTTGGTTTGAAAAAAAAAAGTCATTTGGAAACCAGATGAAAATAAAGATAATAAAACCAGACAATTGAGAAAATAATTTTCTTGAGTTGTTGTGATTGGTCCTCTTCTAAGCCTCTGAGATTCTTATACATCTGGTTCCCATGGTTACATGCTTCTAGAAATTAGTTAAGTGACAGCTGCAACAAATACAATGATTTTTAAATAATTAATATACACTGTATCTCTCACATTATATTCAATGTCATGTAATAAAAAGAGCCAGAATGTATATTTCTAAATACTGGCACTGGTATGTAGATAAATTAAAATCAATGGATCATTCCATGTTCTCAATAAACTCCCAGAGACAAAGTTACTAAACAGATCTTAATCTAGAGTTGTGTTATTGTTAACCTACAGACATCTCGTTCTCGAGGGAAGGTAATGCAGATCTTAATCTAGAGTTGTGTTATTGTTAACCTACAGACATCTCGTTCTCGAGAGAAGGTAATGCAGATCTTAATCTAGAGTTGTGTTATTGTTAACCTACAGACATCTCGTTCTCGAGAGAAGGTAATGACCAGTTACATGGTATATAAAGCATTGTAAGCAACAAGATATTCAGTATGGGTTAGGAATAAATCAGCTTACAACCTGTCGCATACAGAGGGAACTTTCTCCTTAACCAGTAGGTCCTTTAAATTAGTGTTTCTCTTATATGCTATAATGAGTCTTAAGGCCGAAGAATTTGTCTTCCTTTAGGATAATCAAGGCAAATGTGATTTTTATTTTTTTTTGAGTAAACAGAGAAATTGTGGTTCAAAATTTTAGTACGGCATATTTTTTTCTCAAACTCAAAAAAGGTATGTTCATGGTGCATTTAGTTTGCATTTATTAATCTCAAGTGCTTTTGGATTTAAGGTTGCTTTCACTCAGAAAGCACTCAGCGTGCAAGCTCTATGGGTGAATGACACCCTACATCTAGCACATCACTGGCGACAAATTAACTGACGATAAATTGGAACTCCGGATACATAAAGTTAAGCAAATATAGACAACTAGTAGCTTTTCTAAATGAGAAGGATTATTTAGAGGCAATTTAGGAAAATGGATGGTATTAACTTAGATCAAGTGCAAAAAAGGTTTATGTTTGACTCAGGAAAATTAAAATAGTCGAAGAAAGAGTTGAAATAACTAACAGGAAAATCCACCAGTCTCATAGGGAGAACTTGAAGGGATACTGTGTGACTGGTGCTGATTTCAGATGTTACATTGTTATAATAAGGAGAAATCTAGACTCACAGTTGTTGTTTAGACATTGTGTGAGCTCACTCCATTCTGTGCATGTCCATTCTGCTGGGACTGCATCTGGGCCTGCATCTTGTTCAACATCTCCTGCATCCGTTGTAACTGGGAGGTGGAAGAAACACATACTTCAGTATAAATTTAACTTCTTTAAAAAATAATTTGACTTGAAAAAAGTCCTTGTATCGTTTACTTTAGTCACTTATTGATTAATAACAAATCTATAGCGACAAAACAAGGGTTTTTAGACACAAAATTAGATTTTCTTAAACATCCCTTTGCAGTTTATACTTGGTTGCATATATCAAGGGAGATAATCAAGCTGAATCTAAGTGGAGATAACTCACCTCTTGTTCTTTCTCCAACAGTTGTTTTTCTTTGTCAGTCAGCTCTTGACTCTCAACTCTAGGTTTTCTGGGGAGAAAAAAAAACAAACACAAAAGAGTTAAAAAGAGTTTATGATTTTTTCATGAAGTTCATTTTTTGTACCTTCAAGCGCATTTTAGGTTCTCAGAAACAATAACTTTATAAAAAAAATATATTGTATTTGTCCTATAATTTTGGCTTTCTGGCAGAAATCAAAATCCACAATCTAATAAAATAAATCTAACAAGGGGTGTTATCAAATATGTCCCCAAAAAAAAGGAAGATAATATGGCATTATAATTTTCCCCAATTGACATTATTATGGAAGTTAAAACAAAATATTTTTTCAATAGTTTGCTATTTGTGAAATTTGATAAGAGATTTAATGTTTTGTTCCAAATATGCATTACACTTATTTGTAGGGTACATCATCTTCATGTAGTAACTAAACAATTGACCTCATCCACCACCATTACTACGATCTACAGACTGATGTAAAAAAGTACAATGATGGGACACAATGTTCAACCAAAACCCCAAGGTGAGGTGGATGGTATTGAGCCAAGCCAAAGGCAAACCTAACTACATTATTGATATTAATTTGTATTATTTTGAATAAGATATATTTGTTAACAATTTGAATGTATTGTGCTTGTGAAAAATCTCTGTTATTTAAACTGACGTACTTATGATTTGTTTGCTTGATTGGTGTTTAACGTCGTACTCAAGGGTATTTCACTTATATGACGACGGACACAAATATCACAAACATCACAAACAAATCTGCTTCCTGTTACCCTTTAGATCTGCGAACACCAGGGCAACAAAAAGCAAACCTCTTTTCTCGCCTGTTACGATCGACCGAGGAAGCCGAGGGAGTATTCTGCAGGACCATGGCCCACCCGCTCCCTCACAGGGCAGCGTACTTATGAGGATATTATGAAGACAAAAATTTGAATGGTTTGCATGGAGAAATGATTATGGCTATTTTAAGTGTGGACAATTTGATAGAAATATGATAAAGCATAGTTTA
>JARFOD010026408.1:0-10769 GCA_031763545.1 Mopalia muscosa
TCTGTACATACTGCCATAAGGCAAAGGTAACAGGAATGACATGACAGGACAATTACAACATACAAACCAAATATGTCACAAGTTATCTTATGATCAATGTAAAAGGTTTGTGCCCATGAGCATCGTGTGAAAACAAAAAATAGCTTGACATTAAACTTGGAAATATTACAAAAATTACATTGCAGGGGATTCAAATAATGAAATCAGAGAAGATTTCATGCATACATGTTTAGTATACTCTGTTTAAGAACGATACATGTACAAATGCTTCATTACATGTGCATATATATCTTATATTTAGAAACACACTTTATTTTGGGGAAAGAAAAGAGTGCAATTTGTTTTTTGTTGACTTGGGGCTTAACATATTACATTAGTCACTCCCAACCTTATGAGACATTCAATAATTTTATATTTAGACAGTTACATGTATTTCATGACTTTCACACAAGTTTTGACAAAAACACACATTTCTTTGTCTTTCCCTATCCTATTCATTATCTTATAAGATAACGTGTCAGAGCTAGTTGTCAAACAATCAAATCTAACCATACCGAACTTGGTGTGATGCCAACCAATTACTAATGTCAATACATGTCCAATATATCAGTATTTTCTTAACTTTAGAACATATAACTGTTCAGAAAACTAAATTTTCTTAGCAGGTATATGTTTTAACTAAGAAAGTGTTATCCCAAAATAAAGAAAATACTGTTAATCTTCACTTTCTAAAAGACACAAAAATTATTCATGTCCAATATATTCCTAAAAAACAATCACACTGGCAAAAGGATGTAGATATAGATACGTATTTGATCCAAGAATCTTAATGTTTAAGTACAGCTTGAGAAAGTCGGAATATAAAAAAGTCTTTACATAAAGTTTCTTTCAAAATTGGGATTTTCTTTATATTTTATTCTTTTGACTGCCATGCCAATTGGGTAAACAAAAATAAATTTTATACACAAAATCACAATGAAACGCCTGACAGGAAGTCGAGAGTGTTTGCAGCAGTGTGGAAAATTTAAGAGATAATCTTACAGTTACCAGAAATATGTAAAGTTAATATTGTTTTCTGTACAATTTTATGGCATCACACTATTAAAACATAATGTGTGTATGTTACCCATAATGCTTAGCGCTGAGCGGGAAAGAACAGAGCTCCAATTTCAGATGTCTTCAATTTGGCAATAATTATAAGCGAACAATAACAGAGACAGCTACATGTACATCTGTGTAACTTCCAATTGAAAAACCATGTATTTATTTATTGTTTGTTTTATTGGGGTTTAACATCACAATCAAGGGTAATTCCCCTTTATTATTAAGATTGTCCACTTTTCTGTCTACCTTCAGCTACAGGTAGTCATAACATGTAGATGTAGAAATGTGAGCAAATCTCCCCAGAGTCACCTCTTGAAAGAATCTCCCCTTGAAAGAATCTCATACACAAGAGGTCTGCTAGACGATTTAGAACCATAGAAATGTATATTTAGGGAGGGTCAGTAGTCCTATATGTGACCACTGAACCCTCTGCCTCTGCCACCTTCATGAATGATGTGTTCAACTTTTTATTAAAGAGTATAAATTGCACAGGATAAGGTTGATGAAGGAAGTTGTAACTTGGAAAGTCTCACGATGATGTACATACATCACGATGATGTACATACATGTATGTTAATAGTATCTCAACTTTTGAGTTCCTGTAGAATAAGTTTATTTATTTCAAACAGGTATTACATCATACTCAATATTTCATTTATTTGATGTCCATTCAGTTCAGTTTTTATAAATTAATGGCGCATACAGACTCCGCATCAGAGTTCTATTCGCGCCAGGTCTTGTCAGGATTTAGCCGTTATAGGACGCTGTATATTTTTGGGTTTTTTTTTAATTAATAAAAAATATTTCATATATTTGATGTCCATTTTACACTGCTCCTTGCTTAAATACAGAGAAGAACTTTGAAGATACCATATAAAAAAGACACCCTTGCAATTGCAAGCGCTACATCGTGTGTCTCACTCTCATACCTAAGGGAGACAGATATAGGTACTCAAACCCGTGAGCAAAACAAATAAAGAATTGTGTGGTTCCCCAGTTTCCCCTCTATATTAGCGGCTTATCTCATTCCTGTACATACTACATGTACCATAATAGATTGAAGCAGCTTTTTAAAGTGACAAGGTAACCATTTGTTAGACAGCTTAAAAGCAGTACAGTAACAAAAGAATATCAGACAGCCTGAGCTATGCAAGCCTATCTATTCTGTTCATATGGTAGAAAAAACACTAAGACAATGTTTGCCTATGATTAGCTAAACATGTCTGTAACTGTCAGCACCCCAGAAAAAATCCTGACAAACAAAAGAAATAAGGTCACAAATTTCTCTACAGTTCCTACAGATGTCACATATGTGCATTACACCAGGAAAATAATATGGCCATACAATTGTTCCAGTAAAAGCCTGCGAAATTGAGAAAATCATGTGTGTGTCATATGTTGGATTTATGAAGAAATTTGTAACCTCATATGTTGTGTTTGAAATAAAAATATACACTGCCCAAGATGTAGAATTCACCAAAACTATGACTATCATGGTTGTCTTTTCAAGCTTTTCTGAGCTAAAATGATCTGGTCTGAGTAACTTGAATTGAATAATTTCATTGTGTGGATATATTCATGGTTGTTTGGTTGATTGGGTTTGTTTGTTTGTTTGTTTGATTGGTGTTTAACGTAGTACTCAAGGGTATTTCACTTATATGACAACGGATTGTCCACTCCACACTGTACACAGCCTTATTACGGTGGAAAACCGAGAGGAAACCTTGTAAACCGCGATTGCCGGAGCCACAACATGTGACTCGCTCATATACCTGATGGTCGAAAAGCGGACTCGAACCCGTGAACAGTAAATCAAAGCATGTTCAGTTCAGGAAGCGCACTCGCTACCCCTGAGCCACGGCCAGGGGCTTGATTGATTGGGTGTAAACGCTGGCCTATAAAAGGTACTTAACTCAAATGAAAGCTTGCTAGTCCAATGGGTGAAGGAAATCTCCCTCAACAATACTGGCAACACACAGGTTAAACACAGGACAATCGCAGGATGCAATACAATGACATTACAAACAGATTGGCCCCATGATGCCCTTAAGCACGGAAGAAGCAGGGGTTTAGGCAGACACCAGTCCACCCATCCAAATAGACACACTAAAGTGAACAATTGCCTCATTTGGACACCCTGTTTTAAGAAATTTAACATGCACGAGATCGGAAAACTGTCAAATTGGACACCCAGCTATCTGAAAAATGAAGCAAAATGACTATTTTGGACACCTTACTTCTAATACTGGCTAAGCCCCTGTCGAAACCACTCTTTCTCAACTCTTTGAGATATACAGTGATACTGTATATATGAAAATAAATCGTAACTATCTTGCAATAAATACATCTAAGTAAGTGTGTGTTGATGGAAAAAAGACTCATGGCTGGATTTACATGTAATATCAACAGGGTTGAATAATTGTGATTTAAAGTTTAATAACTACGACAAGATTTGACTCAATGGTGCTCTTACACCATATGGCAGGATTCATGTATTTCCCTCAGGTTGTCAAATGGGTGTGTCAATCAGACGGGCAACAACCACTGACAAGATAGAAGTCAATAAAAAAATCCAAATTTTTTTTTTTAAATATGACAAAATCTATGTGTCAGTACAAAGAGCAGCAGGAATTGGATACAAGATATTCATCAAGAAACAGGCAAAGTGTCATATTTTACACAAAAACACACCACAAAACTAACCTGCTTTTTGACCTACATGTACATGTAGAGAACACCGGGGGCTTGAAAAGAACCCACTAACTGTAGCAAAAGCCTATCACTTCAGTCTGCAAAGATGCAGAAAATGCAGGGAATCCCAAACAAAACTAGACTGTTGGACTCATTTTCTTTATTTAGAAACAGCATATACCACAGGGTTCATTTTCACAAAATGTGATATGACAATAGCACCTTGTACAATATAAACACTGGCACAGAGATAACGATTCATACAAAATAATAATAATAACCAATGAATCATGTCATGCTCTAGATAAACTCACAGAAAAGTTTCTTAACAGATCTTAATCTTGAGTTGTAACAGGTAACCTACAGCGACAAGTCTGTCAGTTCAGTTTTGCCTTGTACAAGGCATAATAATACTGCCAGTCTACATTCCTCTTTATGTTGTTGCCAACATGTTCCTGGGATTTGGTGAGGACAATCCCCACATGGTCTCAGGAACTTCCAGGGATGATCTGCAGATATTGGCATTCTACTCAGATAAACTAGCTGGTGTGTTCCTGGGGATATGTGATGATCATACACATTCTGAGATCTTCCCAGTGAGATAATCATCATGGCATCTAGACCCTGGTTGTTCTGCACAGACAACTGTGCATAAGTGGAACATATTGAAACCATACAGCATCCTGTTACACACTCACAAGCAATATAACCATACATTGTGGGTGGAGATAAGTCATTGAGATCATTAAATACTGGAGTTTCAAGAAATTTGTTTTAGAGAAAATGACCATAAAAAGGTATGAATGATGGATTGATTGGTATTTTATGTCATGCTCAAAGGCATTTGACTTAAAATCTTATAGCCACATTAATACAACATTAAAATGTGTTATTCTGCTTTGTTAAAAAAACTTACGTTCCTCCTGTGATTAGTCAGTATGACTTTGTATAAAAAATACTGCTCTTAGCGAAATAGCCATGTGCATTGTTCAGGAACCTCCCTTCATCATTAAAAAATCCAAATAACAAGAGACGAGGGCTTTATACATGTAGGCAGGGGGGTGTCCACCTGTGCTTTAGGCTTCATGAATTGAACAATTGCCTCACTTGGACACCCTGATTTAAGAAACTTTAAACTTTAAATAGTTTAAACTTTAAATACTATTGGTTTCTGGTTAAGCTCTTAACGACATCAAAATTTTCCCGGTTTGATTCATGGTACATGTAAAATGCAAATTTTCTTCCTCTACATTTATTCAAAGGGTTTTCTCTCGTAAGCTTGTTTTTTGTGTTTGAATTCCAATCGATGCAGTCAATTCATAAAGAAGGCCTGTACATTTTTCTCCACATTGATTAAAAAGCATATATTTCCAAATAAAGTTGGGGAGTCGCCATTAATATTTCAGCTGAATTAAATCAGAGTAAACATTTATTATATACTAATCATTTATACAGACTAGTTGCTCCTAGCCTAAAAGCTTAATATGTGATTAATCCAAGGGATAGTCAAAACACACAAGCTCTAACAAGTATATATAAATTTATAAAAATATATACTTACAAGTTGATTTTCGTTTGGTGCTGATGGTTTGGGCCGGCCATTGTTTACAGGATAAAGGTAATTTTCCACTTCCACATGGCCACGGCTGCCATTTTGGACTGCAGGAGGGCCTGGGGTTAATCCATTTACATCATACTGTCTATCAATAGTGTCCTTTAAATTTGTCACTGGTGATCCTTTCAGTTTCGATTTCGAATTTTTGGAGTTATTATTTTGGTTTTCTAAAGATTCTCGAATAGCTGCGACTGATGGAGCATGAAAACTGTCAGTTCCTGAAGTCAAAGGGCCTGGGTCTGAGAGAAGTTTCATTAACTGTGGGGGAGGGGATGCAGGAGGGCTGGCTGGACCACCTTCAAAATAACCTGGCTTGTGCTTCACTTTTCCTATAGCATTCTTTGCCTGAAATTAAAATTAAATTAATAAAATAAAATAAAAAATAAGACACTTTAAAAATTCTATACTATTAATGAATGCATGAAAACCCAACAAACCTCAAGAAAATCAATAAAGAGAATATATACCATACTGGAAAGAAAAAATGGTTAAATTTAGAACAATAATTCTATGGTTTTGGTTGTACCAGTTTTTATTTAAAATAAATAAATAATTTACTGGTCAACAATTGTGACGTTTTGGTCAATTATTATAACAAGACAAGCCATTTTGACCGTTATTCCTGCCATGTCATTGCTATGTCATAAAATTTTGTCAATAAATATCAAAATCAAAATAAAATTCCCTCATACAATTCAACAGCCTGATGAACCTAACATGAAGTTGTTAATGGTAAGCTTTTTTTGTATTGTTCTATTTATCTCAGAATTCATGTACATGTACTGTGTGATAGTGCGTGAAGACAAATTGTTGTATGTCATCTAATGTTACCCCAATAAGCTTTTACACACTTGATGCATTGGTTTTGGACTCATATGACATTTGTTTTCTCTGACCATACTAACTTCACAATATACATACATGTACTATAAGATGTCAAGTGTTTTGCTCTGTTGAAAAATGAATCTTTCACTAGCCCTAAGAAAGATAGCCCCACTATGCCCATAACATACTGTTCTTAGAAGAGGGTTTTACAAACATGAATAAAAACCTTTGCCCATTTTGTAAGGGGCAGATCTGCCTACCATAGAAATTAGTTATTGTGTAAAAATAAGCTTTTTAGCAGTATTTTAAACCATTTTGCGTATTTTAGTGTTCCAGCATAGCACAGAACAATGATGATCTGTGTGCATTATGGTGGGCTTTTGGTCTCGTTTAATCTTTAAATTATGTGAACAAAATACTCCAGAATACACTGGAAAGGTAGGTCTGAGGGGGCAACCCTCTTTTCCTGGTCATTATAATCATTAGTTCATTTAGCTTCAAAATGATGTCTATCCTAAGCTGTCATATGCTAAATTTCTAAAATAAAGACAAAAAATTAGAAAAACTCACACCATACTGCTTCCAATTTTCAAATGACAACCTTGCTTACAGGTATGTTAAAATGTCCCAGAAACGTAGTGAACAGCCTGCATAGATTCTCGTGTCACCAAAGCCTTATAACCTATGTCATTACGGTAAGAGGAATGTCGTCTAGCCTAAGCTGTCCTCATAGCGATTTTCAGTGTTTAGTTGACAGAGTTACCCAAT
This sequence comes from Mopalia muscosa, assembly GCA_031763545.1. Lineage (NCBI taxonomy): Eukaryota > Metazoa > Mollusca > Polyplacophora > Chitonida > Mopaliidae > Mopalia > Mopalia muscosa. Next base: position 7,004 of record JARFOD010026408.1, read on the forward strand.
AAAGGGGACATCAAGTGCGACAAGAGTTGAACTATGTCCCTAGCTGTCTGTCACCACTAGGTCAAGTCACCTTAACAACAGGTGCAAGCCTCTCTAAAGGTAGAGGTAATACAACAGAAGTGTAGCAAAGAGTTTTAAGTTGGCAATGTATGTGACTATATTGGAAAAAAAACAAAAATCGAAAAGTTTTAAAAAACTAATAAAATAATAATAAAAAGATTGCTACAGCGTTTAAATGGTTCAAACTGTGTAATGCCTCTGCATCAGATTTGGATACAGAGTGATTACTCTTGAAGACTAGATGTTACCCTTTAGATACAGGTGAAAAAACCTATCCAATCAATTCAGCAGCTTGATATGAGATAAATATGGCATGTGAAAATGGAATTAACTGGCCTTTCCGGTAAAATTCCAAGTCTTAATTCACGGTAAGAGAGAGGAAAATGGCTCGTTGGCATAATTTGTGCTGTCAAATTATAAATCAGGCACCTTGGACGATTTATGGTCACCTTTGGCCTTTAAAATGTCTCTGAGAGTTTAGCGTATTGAATGAACAACTTTATTGAACACATAAAGCTGACAAGTTCAAAAACTAGAAAATGACATAGTTATTTGGATTCTAGCTCTGTATCTCTTAATAAATGTATATGATATAATGCTTGTTTTGTGTTAAATGCTATGCTTCAGGGTTTCAATTTTATAAATTTAAAGTCAACTTCAATAACATGCCGACAGCCACAATACCAGAACCATCACATGTGAAGAGATTTGCTCCGTGTGGAAAATACTATGACTCCATTGCTAAATTAAGACTTAATTAAGTTGCCCAGATCCTAAATCATCTATGTGTGAGGTGAATGATGACTTTAATAAGAATTTATGACTCATAGGTAATTAAATTAACACTTTTACCTTGAAACTATTAATAGACTGCAAATGGAATGACCTTTGACATTGGAGAGTTCACCTTTTCACAGAGGGAGGAAAGCTCCAGTTGAAAACCTACAGTGAAGGCATGAAATGTTTGTCGACAACACAAAACAAAGCGACGACATCAGAATGTGTTTACATTGTAGATTGCACCTTTGTAAACTCAGGGATAGGAAATTGTTGGAATTATTATAAGAGAAAAAAAAAAACCTCCTTCAAATTAAGGCTTTTCTGCGTTTCTAACATTTACAAATTCTGGCAGTTATAATTTGACCAAGTGTATTAAATAATCCTATGGCACATATAGGTTGGTCGGCTTGATTAGTGTTTTATGCCAATCACTCACTTTTATTTGTTTGTTTGTTTGTTTGAGGGCGTTTTAATTTTGTACTACTAAAGTAGTCAAGGCTATTTCACTGATAGGATGACAGATTGTACAATTCACACTATTCCTTGCTAAAATAGGATGGAAAATCTATAGGAAATCAGGTCCCCTTTAACCTTTAACTCTGAGATCACCCTGGCAACAGGAAACTCCCACCCAACCACCTTTTGGGTACTAATAGTGGTAACTTGTTTGAATGGCATTTAGAAGTTGGGATGATAACATAATAAGTAAGACTTTATGGATTTTCAACTTCTGGGTTTATTCACAATTTATTCCGGGGCGTATGAATAAACCCAGAAGTTGAAAATCCATAAAGTCTTACTTATCATGTTACTTATAGTGGTAGTTAAGCTATGTTTTGATGATCAAGATTCATAAGAGATGTTAAATTCAATAAGGGTTACTTTGAATGTAATAGCGAAAAGTCAACATTTAATGTATTCCGAATCGTTTTTTCATTTGATTAGGGTTTAATACCTTACCTAAAGTTTATTTCACTCACATGATGGAGTGTCAGCCCAATATGTGACGGAAACTAAGGCAAAATAGGATAAATTTAGGAAAATCACCTAATAATACAAGACATTACAAACAGATCAGTGTCCTATTGCCCTTTAGCTCTGAGAGCACCAGAGCAACAGGAAGCTCCTCCCACCGCCCGCAAACTTCATAAGAGATGTGTAAATAGGAAAATACAGGACAATCGCATGAAATAATACAGAGCACCAGAGCAACAGGAAACTCCTCCCACCGCCCGCAAACTTCATAAGAGATGTTAAATAGGAGAAATACAGGACAATCACATGAAATAATACAGAGCACCAGAGCAACAGGAAGCTCCCTCCTAACCCTGCGCTATCCCTGATCGTAAATCGATATGAGGCACCAAAACAGTGCCAGGTCAGAATCTGAGTAATGCATTTAATAGCTGTTCATAGATGGTCTGAATTACAGGCATGCATGTACATTGTATATAATTAGATTTTTTTTTTATTAGAAACAAAGATAACCAAAAAAGTAATTAATTACTTTATCACTTCAATTGTGAAAAATGCTACAAGTATTTAAAGTTACGTGAGATGTAATGAAGATAGGAGAAAAAACATTATTAAACACACCTATACTTAATTAGAATACCTGTAAGGGGTGTAACAAGAACCTTAAATCTGCCCAAACTTAACCATAACCAAACATGCTATATGCAAAATGGCAGGTAAATATATCTGATATACATCTGACATGTGTGCTTTTTGTGTACAGCAAGTCAGCGAAGGCCATATACATCTAGTGATGCCGTCAGCAGTTTTTTCTCTAAAGTCTACTTCTACCTGCCAGGTTTCACTAAATGTAAGAGCTAAATCAAAGCCCAAAAGAAAAAGCAGTACAAGAAATAGATTTTGAAAACTTACTTATTAAAACTCCAGAAAAATAGAAAAGGCCTGTTGAATATACTATATATTAGACAGCCTGTCTGTCCATGTATTAACTCGGCTGACTAAAACCCTGTGTAAAGCGTCGTGTGGGAGGCCCTTAAACACAGACATACGTCAAGCAAGGCCAACAGTTTTGGGCTCTGACGTAACATTGGAATGTTCTCCCTATTGTCTCCTAGACCCTGAGTTGATTTGTTTTTTTCCAGTGAAAGGTGAGTGGTACATAACATAGAATCTCCTGAGCACGTGGAGGCAACATTAAATTTAAACCGTTTACCTTTATTTTCTATCACTACTTTTACTTACATGAGAATTTAATTGGTGTCTAGTGCCATGTTCTTTATAATAATAAAAAAATCTAATTTGGAAATAAGATGAATGACTTTTAAGGTACATGTATTTGGGCTTTTTTTTTTACCAAATAAGGATTTCCCCCAACATTAGTGATATGAAAAAACAAAATAAAAGAAAAAAACGGAACATAAATTTCCAACGGAATAAGTACATTTAATGTGAATTTTGAGAAATGTTGATCATAAAATGAAGTCCGTTAAAAGTTATTGGTTTGATTGGGGCTATATCCCCTGTATTTATTTTACCTGGGGAAAAAAGGGCATTTTCTGCTAAGCATCATTTCATGCTATTTACATGAACCTAGTGACAATGATGATTGCTTGATTTGCTTTGAATGGGGTATAACACCGTAGTTAATGTTATTTTACTCATATGAAGGGGTGCCTGTCCGATGGGAAAAAGAAACCTTTCTCTTTGCTACTGTTAACCAGCAAAGAAAGGACAGAACAATCTCAGGCCATAGTACAGTTTGTTTGTTTGGTGTTTAATGTCGTACTCAAGGGTATTTCACTTATATGATGATGGATTGTCCACTTCACACTGTACACTGTTTTATTACGGTGGAAAACCGAGAGGAAATCTCGTAAAAAGCACCCCCGCGATTGCCTGAGCCACAACATGTGACTCACTCATATACCTGATGGTCGACAGACAGACACGA